>VDFB02368545.1:0-50277 GCA_007258455.2 Sequoia sempervirens
TTGATGTTCACACCTTAATTTAATAAATCACATGCATATAATTATTTCGATAATTTTCCCAATATTCTCCAATAAATTACTTTATCCCTCTCATCATTAGTTAAATAAATAAGTAAATTTAAGTCAACTAATTAATCATTTACACATTTATCCATAAAAAATGATTAAAATATTTAAAGGTCAACCTTGCACAAGACTCAATCTAGCACATGGCTACAAGTGCACATGGATAAAAGTGCACAAAGCTCAAAAAATAACCTTTTCAATCTCTCTCATCTATCAAAATTTGATCAAATATCTACCCTTCATCCCTCCATCCTTACCCTAATCATGTGCATAAATCAAATGATGCCATTTTTCATCTTATCATTGTTGAAAATGGAGGTAATTATGTAGCTTAAAACTTGTAAAACTATGAGATTGTAGATCTAATCAAGTGTTCTTTGTTACAAATTCTTTGTGTGTGATTATGATCTATTTCGATCAATTTTTCCAATTGTAGAAAGAGAGAATAAGTGACATGGCATATACGTGGAGAAACCCTTTCGGGAAAAAACTCCACCACCAGAATAAATAGTGCTTGTATTATTTAACCTTAGAACAAGATTACAATAATATTGTATCAATCCTTGATTGATATGCTTCTTTTTCCTTCAACAATTCTTCTCCACAACCTGCAATAAACTCTGATAAAACTCTCTTCAACTTGCTGCAATTAATAGACAATAATGAGCATTGTAAACTTCAAAGAGTTTTCAGTTACAAGAGCACAAAGCTCCTCTCAAAAACCTATGCCTATTTTGTGCAAGTAGAGTTTCATCATGTAACATGAAGTCAAAACCAAAGTCTCCTCAATTTAGGTGCCCCAAACTGAAGACTTAACTAATCATTGGTCAAGAAAATATCTTGCAAGCATCACCTCAAAGTTGGCACCCAAGAATGGGCCCACTTAACTTAGCCTTGTAAATATCTTCTTATGCAAAAGGTGTTAACTCCAAGTCTCCAAGATGCCAACTTCGATGCCCAAGGTGGGTCCAAGTCTATCTATGTTAACTTTAACATATCTCTCCATATGTTCATGCAAACATTATGCATGATTGATCATCCCCACTTAACTCAATGTATCACATGTTATCTATCATGTAACTGAAGTCATTATTCATGCAACTCAAGTAAATTAAAGTCAACTAACATGCAACTCAAATGAACTATATGAAACTGAAGATAACTGAACCATAACTGAATTGAATTGAACTGAACTGAACTTCACTCATATAAATATCAATCCCTAACTTCTAGGATCTTTACATGCATTATTGAAGTGTTATCTTTCCTCCAAACAGTTAACTTAAGAAAGGTGGGTTCCACCTTCCATGTGGGCGCCCCATGTGCCCCTCTTTTGTAGGATTTCTTCTTGGGCATTTCCACATGTTACTATCATTTAGGAATAATTACAAATGTTAATTTACATGTTCATTTCATTTGAATTTAATCTCTTTCTAATCCTAGTGTTGGGGAACAATTTCCAAGGACTTAGGAGATACATGAAATATATTTTAGGATTGCAATTAAATGACATCCTATTCCCAACATTCTCCCACTTGACATTATACATTGAAATTATTCTAAAAAAGGAATCATTATTATAAAACAAGTATAGGTCTCAAGGCCAATGGGCTTCCCACACCAAGAGAACTTATCTGTAGGAACTGGTTTCATAAGATAATCTGCATCATTGATCAAAGTGTCAACTTTCTCAATCAATACCTTCCCACTCTCAACGATTTCTCACACAACGTGATATTGAACATCAACATGCTTAGTACAAGAATGATACATAGGATTTTTGGCTAAACAAATAGCATTATGACTATAACATTCAATTTTAATTTTCTTGCAATTAAAACCAATACCTTTCCCAAGCCTCTGTAACCAAAATGCCTCTTTAGAGGCATGTGTAGTAGGCATCTACTCTACTTCTGTGGTGGAAAAAGCAACTGTTGGCTGCCTCTTATTCATCCAACTAACTATAGCTCCAAACAAAGTAAACACATAGCCACTTGTCGACCTCCGATTATCCAGGTCTCCTACCCAATCTTAATTAACAAAACCTTGTATGTCCAATGACCTATGCATAATATCAATATCATTAGCACCATGATAAATCAAACAGTAATCAGAAGTAGCTCATAAATATCTAAACACCCTCTTAACATAAGTCCAATGTTCTTTACCAGGGTTAGACATAAACCTACTTAGAACTCCTACTACTTGGGCTATATCTGGTCTTGTACAAACCATTGCATACATCAAACTACCAATTGCACTAGCATATGGAATTTCAGACATTTCCTCATGATCAAAATCAGATTTAGGACTCATGTCTAAACTTTGTGCCAACTGGTAAAGGAATATTAATTGGTATACTATCCTAAATGTTAAACCATTTCAAAATAGTATCAACATAGTTGCTTTGACTTAAGTAAATATTTATGTTACCTCTATCTCTGCTAATCTCCATACCAAGGATATATTTTTTATCCCCTAGATCTTTCATGTCAAATGTGTTAGAGATTTGTGCTTTCAATTCTTTGATCATTACCTTGCTGTTACCAATAAACAACATTTCATCAACATACAAGATAATAATTAAAAGCTGATCATCAATAAATTTTATGTAAACACAATGATCTTCCTCGCTCCTAACATAACCAATTTTTAATGCAAAAAGATCAAACTTCTAATACCACATCCTAGGTGACTGTTTCAATCCATATAAAGATCTCTTTAACTTGCAAACCAATTCTTCTTTTCCTTTTACAAAAAAACCATCAAGTTGTGTCATATAAATCTCCTCATGAAGATTCCCATGCAAAAAAGCAGTTTTCACATCCATTTGCTCTATCTCAAAATCATAAGCAACAACAATAGATAAAAAGAATCTAATAGTTAATTTAGCAATAGGAGAGAAGATTTCATTAAAGTCAACTCCCTCTCTCTGGGAGTAGCCCTTGGCTTCTAATCTAGCCTTGCACCTTTCGAGATTACCATTTGCTCCAATTTTCTTTTTAAAGATCCATTTACAACCAATGGCATTTCTTCATTTGGGAAAACTCTCAAGATCCCATGTGTCACAAGTATCCAAGGATTCCATTTCCTCATGTATAGCTTGTGACCAAGGCTTGTTCTCATATGAAGACAAAGCTTCCCTGTAAGATCTAGGTTCATCATTAGTACTCATCAAATCAAATATACAACATAAATCAAGTGGGCTATACCTATCAATGGGATTTTGTTGTCTTGTGGATCTTCTCAAAGGGGTTTCTTCTTGTTCCTCAATATTCTCATCATGAGCATCTATCTCAGAAGAACTTTGTGAACTCTCCTCATCCAATACATACAATTGTTCTTCAACATGTGCATCTTCATGCTTCTCAGTATTTATCTCAAAATGCATAGTTCGGGAATTCTCCTTCTCCTTTGGTTGTTCTTCTCCTTAATAAGCTCTAAATTCCCTAAAAATCACATCTCTAGATAAAGTAATTTTTCAGGTTAGAGGATTCCAATGCTTGTAACCTGTTACATTTTCACCATAACATATGAATATGCATTTCTATGCTTTTGGATCCAACTTAGATCACTTTTCATTAGGCACATGAACAAAAGCCTCACAACCAAAGATCCTTAAATGTGCAACTCTAGGTTTCCTACCTAACCACATTTGATAAGGAGTTTTATCTTCAATAGGTGAAGTAGGAGATCTATTGATTAAATAAAAAGTACTTACAGCCTCGGCCCAAAGGCACCAATCTAGCTTAGCACTACTTATCATACTCCTAGCTCTTTCCATTAAGGTTCAGTTCATCCTTTCTACTACTCCATTTTGTTGAGGTGTATATGGAGTTGTTTTATGTCTCACAATTCCTACATGCTTACAATAATCATCAAATTCCATAGAACAATATTCACTACCATTCTCTGATCTCAACACTTTTATCTTATGATCTAATTGTTTCTCAAACAAAGCCTTAAATTATTTAAACTTATTAAATACATCATATTTTTTATGCATAAAATAGATCCAAGTGTATCTTGAGACATCATCAATAAATGTAACATAATATCTAGATTTTCCAATAGAGTCAATATCCATAGGGCCCATTACATCTGAATGAATAATCTCTAATAATCTTTTAGCTTTATTTTTTTCATTAAGAAATGAAGATCTAGATTTTTTTCCAAACACACAATGCTCACAAAAATCCATTTTTCCAATATTATAATTAGGAATACTATCAACCAATTTCTTATTAAGAATGGTCCTAAAACCTTTTTCACCAATGTGGCTGAATCTATGGTGCCACAACATACATGTATTTTCAACTTCAATTACATTGGATGATTTATTCAAATTGGAGGTATTAAGCTTAAACAAGTCCCAATCCAAGATACTTTAGCAATCACCTTATTCCCTTTCACCAATCTATAACCACATTTTTCAAATGTCACATGCATTCTAGAATCATTGAACTTAGATACAAAAAGTAGATTTCTAGCAAGTCCTGGAATATGTAAAACATCATTAAGGGTATTAACCCTACCATCATTGAAACACAACTTTACCTCTCCTTTTTCCACAAAATTTGTTGTGCTATTATCTTCAAAGAAGACATTTCCTCCATCATATTCCGTATACTTATTGAACCACTCCTTGTTAGGAGTCATATGATAGGAGCAACCTGAATCAATAAGCCAAGAGTTATCAAAAAAAATATTAGATGAAATGACCAATGCATCATTACTATCATCTAAGGATTTCTTTGTAGAAGCATCAGAACTCTTTTTCTTTCTCTTACAATCCTTCTTTACATGTGTAGGTTTCCCACAATTCCAACACTTTACCTTACTCTTACCAGGAGTTTTAGACTGTCCTTTGGACTCACCCTTTCCTTTCTTGTTTTCCTTAGATTCCTTTTCCTTAGGTCTACCTCCTACAAACAAGGCATCTTGGGATCCCATTTGAGACTTCCTCCTAATCTCCTTTGATAGGAAAGTATGAATTATATTGTCCATCTTAGGATTTGTACCACTACCACTGATAGAACCAATTAGATTTTCCCAAGATTTTGGTAAAGAGAAAAGTAACAAAATGCATTTATCTTCATCTTCTAGCTTTACATCTATAGATGCTAACTAAATAAGAATCAAATTAAAAGCATTTAATTGATGTGCAATAGAACCACCATCTTTCATCTTTAAAGAATACAACTGTCTTTATAGATACAACTTATTAGTAAGAATTTTGGTTTGATAGATATGACCTATCCTCTTCCACAGTTTATATGTGGTAGTTTCATATGAAACATTCAAGAGAACAACATCAACAAGAAATAATCTTATGGTTCCTCTCGCCTTCTTATCAAGCTTAGCCCAATCCTCATTTGGCATCGTTGTAGGTGACTTTGTCTCATTACAAACAACTAACCAGTGATCTCTCTTCAAGGAGATCCTCCATTTTTATTTTCTACATCTCTTAACTAGATCCATTGAATCTTTCAATATCTAAACAAGAATTAGACCTCATTTTAACACACTTATTTTACAAATCAGCAACAATACAATACTAAAACCTCCAAGTATAGCCAAAAATCCTTCAAACTTTTAGGAGAAAGGCGTCGCAAACTCTACCCAACCATTAGCTCTAATACCAAATGTTGAAAATGAAGGTAATTATGTAGCTTAAAACTTGTAAAACTATGTTATTGTAGATCTAATTAGGTGTTCTTTGTTACAAATTCTTTGTGTATAATTATCTGTTTAGATCAATTATACCAATTATAGAAAGAGAGAAGATTGTAGAAGAATGAGACAAGAAGATAGAAGCGACACAACATATATGTGGAGAAACCCTTTCGAGAAAAAACTCCACCACGGGAATCAATAGTGCTTGTATTATTTAAACTTAGAACAAGATTACAATAATACTATATCAATTCTTGATTGATATGCTTCTTTTTCCTTCAACAATTCTTCTTCACAACCTACAATAAACTCTGTTAAAAATCTCTTCAACTTGCTGCAATTAATAGATAATAATGAGCATTGTAAACTCCAAAGAGTTGTCAATTACAAGATCACAAAGCTCCTCTCAAAAACCTATGCCTATTTTGTGCAAGTAGAGTTCCATCATGTAACATGAAGTTAAAACTAAAGTATCCTCAATTTAGGTGCCCCAAACTGAAGACTTAACTAATCCTTGGTCAAGAAAATATCTTGCAAGCATCACCTCAAAGTTGGCACCCAAGAATGGGCCCACTTAACTCAGCCTTGTAAATATCTTCTTATGCAAAATGTGTTAACTCCAAGATGCCAACTTGGGCGCCCAAGGTGGGTCCAAGTCTATCTATGTTAACTTTAACATATCTCTCCATCAGTTCATGCAAACATTATGCATGATTGATCATCCCCACTTAACTCAATGTATCACCTATTATTTGTCATGTAACTGAAGTCATTATTCATGCAACTCAAGTAAATTAAAGTCAACTAACATGAAACTCAAACTAACTATATGAAACTGAAGATAACTGAACCATAACTGAATTGAATTAAATTGAACTAAACTCCACTCATGTAAATATCAATCCCTAACTTCTAGGATCTTTACATGCATTATTGAAGTGTTATCTTTCCTCCAAATAGTTAACTTAAGCAAGGTGGGTCCACCTTCTATGTGGGCACCCCGTGTGCCCCTATTTTGTAGGATCTCTTCTTGGGCATCCCGACATGTTACTATCATTTAGGAATAATTACAGATGTCAATTTATATGTTCATTTCATTTGAATTTAATCTCTTTCTAATCCTAGTGTTGGGGAACAATTTTCAAGGACTTAGGGGATACATGAAATATATTTTAGGATTGCAATTAAATGGCATCCTATTCCCAACATTCTCCCACTTGACATTATACATTGAAATTATTCTAAACATGGAATCATTATTATAAATCAAGTACAGGTCTCAAGGCCAATGGTCTTCCTACACAAACAAAAATTATTTGTAGGAACTGGTTTTGTAAGATAATTTGCAACATTGATCAAAGTGTCAACTTTCTCAATCAATACCTTCCCACTCTCAACCATTTCTAGCACAAAGTGATACTAAACATCAACATGCTTAGTACAAGCATGATACTTAGGATTTTTGGCTAAACAAATAGCACTCTAACTATCACATTCAAGTTTAATTTTCTTGCAATTAAAACCAATACCTTTCCCAAGCCTCTATAACCAAACTGCCTCTTTAGAGGCATGTTTAGTAGGCATGTACTCTACTTCTATGGTGGAAAAAGAAATTGTGGTCTACCTCTTATTCATCCAACTAACTGTAGCTCCAAACAAAGTAAACACATAGCCACTTGTCGACCTCCGACTATTCAGGTCTCCTGCCCAATCTGAATTAACAAAACCTTGTATGTCCAATGACCTATGCATAATATCAATATCATTAGCACCATGATAAATCAAACAGTAATCAGAAGTAGCTCGTAAATATCTAAAAACCCTCTTAACATAAGTCCAATGTTCTTTACCAGGGTTAGACATAAACCTACTTAGAACTCCTACTACTTGGGCTATATCTGGTCTTGTACAAACCATTGCATACATCAAACTACCAATTGCACTAGCATATGGAATTTCAGACATTTCCTCATGATCAAAATCAGATTTAGGACTCATGTCTAAACTTTGTGCCAATTGGTAAAGGAATATTAATTGGTATACTATCCTAAATGTTAAACCATTTCAAAATAGTATCAACATAGTTGCTTTGACTTAAGTAAATATTTGTGTTACCTCTATCTCTGCTGATCTCCATACCAAGGATATATTTTTTATCCCCTAGATCTTTCATGTCAAATGTGTTAGAGAGTTGTGCTTTCAATTCTTTGATCAATACCTTGTTGTTACCAATAAACAACATGTCATCAACATACAAGATAATAATTAAAAGCTGACCATCAATAAATTTTATGTGAACACAATGATCTTCCTCACTCCTAACATAACCAATTTTTAATGCAAAAGCATGAAAATTCTGATACCACATCCTAGGTGACTGTTTCAATCCATATAAATATCTCTTTAACCTGCAAACCAATTCTTCTTTTCCTTTTACAACAAAACCATCAGGTTGCCTCATATAAATCTCCTCATCAAGATTCCCATGTAAAATGGCAATTTTCACATCCATTTGCTCTATCTCAAAATCATAAGCAACAACAATAGATAAAAAGAATCTAATAGAAGTTAATTTAGAAATAGGAGAGAATATTTCATTAAAGTCAACTCCCTCTCTCTGGGAGTAGCCCTTGGCAACTAATCCAGCCTTGTACCTTTTGAGATTACCATTTCCTCCAATTTTTGTTTTAAAGATCCATTTACAACCAATGGCATTTCTTCCTTCGGAAAAAATCTCAAGATCCCATGTGTCACAAGTATCCAAGGATTCCATTTCCTCATGCATAGCTTATGACCAAAGCTTGTTCTCATCTGAAGACAAAGCTTCCCTGTAAGATCTAGGTTCATCATTAGTACTCATCAAAGAAAATATATAACAAAAATCAAGTGGGCTATACCTATCAATGGGATTCCATTGTCTTGTGGATCTTCTCAAAGGGGTTTCTTCTTGTTCCTCAATATGCTCATCATGAGCATCTATCTTAGAAGAACTCTGTGAACTCTCCTCATCCAATCCATCCAATTGTTCTTCAACATGTGCATCTTCATGCTTCTCAATATTTATCTCAAAATGAACTGTTCAAGAAGTATCCTTCTCCTTTGGTTGTTCTTCTCCTGAATAAGTTCTAAATTCCCTAAAAATCACATCTCTAGATAAAGTAATTTTGGGTTAGAGGATTCCAAAGCTTGTAACCTTTTACATTTTCAACATAACCTATGAATATGCATTTTTATTCTTTCGGATCCAACTTAGATCACTTTTCATTAGGCACATGAACAAAAACCTCACAACTAAAGATCCTTAAATGTGCAACACTAGGTTTCCTATCTAACCACATTTCATAAGGAGTTTTATCTTCAATAGATGAACTAGGAGATCTATTGATTAAATAACAAGAAGTACTTACAGCCTCACCCCAAAGGCACCGATCTAGCTTAACACTACTTAACATACTCTTAGCTCTTTCCATTAAGTTCGTTTCATCCTTTCTGCTACTCCATTTTGTTGAGGTGTATATGGAGTTGTTTTCTGTCTCACAGTTCCTGCATGCTTACAATAATCATGAAATTCCCTAGAGCAATAATCACCACCATTCTCTAATCTCAACACTTTTATCTTATGATCTCATTGTTTCTCAACCAAAGCCTTAAATTACTTAAACTTATTAAACACATTAGATTTGTTATGCATAAAATAGATCCAAGTGTATCTTGAGACATCATCAATAAATGTGACATAATATCTAGATTTTCCAATAGAGTCAATATCCATAGGGCCCATTACATCTGAATAAATAATCTCTAATAAGCTTTTAGCTTTATTTGTTCTATTAGGAAATGAAGATCTAGTTTGCTTTCCAAACAAACAATGCTCACAAAAATCATTTTTGCCAATATTATAATTAGGAATATCGTCAACCAATTTCTTATTAAGAATGGTCCTAAAACCTTTTTCACCAATGTGGCCCAATTTATGGTGCCACAACATACATGTATTTTCAGCTTCAATTACATTGGCTGATTTATCCAAATTGGAGGTATTAAGCTTTAAAAAATTCCCAATCCAAGATCCTTTAGCAACCACCATATTCCCTTGCACCAATTTGCAACCACCTTTTTAAAATGTTACATGCATTTGAGAATCATTGAACTTAGATATGGAAAGTAGATTTGTAGCAAGTCCTAGAATATGTAAAACATTAATAAGGGTCTTAACCCTACCATCACTGGAACACAACTTTACGTCTCCTTTGACCACAACCTTTGTTGTGCTATTATCTCGAAAGAAAACATTTCCTCCATCATATGCAGTATACTTAGTGAACCACTCCTTGTTTGGAGTCATATGATAGGAGCAACCTGAATCAATAAGCCAAGAGTTATCAACAATAGTATTAGATGAAATGGCCAATGCATCATTACTGTCATATGAGGATTTCTCTGTAGAAGCATCAAAACTCTTTTTCTTTCTCTTACTATCCTTCTTTACATGTCCAAGTTTCCCACAATTCCAACACTTTACCTTACTCTTACCAGGGGTTTTAGACCATCCTTTGAACTTACCCTTTCCTTTCTTGTTTTCCTTAGATTCCTTTTCCTTTGGTCTACCTCCTACAAACAAGACATCTTGGGATCCCATTTTATACTTCCTCCTCATCTCCTCTGATAGGAGAGTAGGAATTATATTTTCCATCTTATGATCTGTACCACTACCACTGATAGCAACAATTAGATTTTCCAAAGATTCTGGTAAAGAACAAAGTAACAAAATGGATTTATCTTCATCTTCTAGCTTTACATCTATAGATGCTAACTAAATTAAAATCAAATTAAAAGCATTTAAATGATGTGCAACAAAACAACCATATTTCATCTTTAAAGAATACAACTGTCTTTTTAGATACAACTTATTAGTAATACTTTTGGTTTGATAGATATCACCTATCCTCTTCCATAGTTTATATGCGGTAGTTTCATCTGAAACATTCAAGAGAACATCATCAACAAGACATAATATTATAGTTCCTCTTGCCTTCTTATCAAGCTTATCCCAATCCTAATCTGACATCATTGTAGGCGACTTTGTCTCATTACAAACAACTAACCATTGATCTCTCTCTTCAAGGAGATCTTCCATTTTTAGTTTCCACATCTCATAACTAGATCCATTGAATCTTTCAATATCTAAATGAGAATTAGAACTCATTGTACCGCACTTATTTTACAAATCAGCAACAATACAATACTAAAAGCTCCAACTATAGCCAAAAATCCTTAAAACTTTTACGAGAAAGGCATCCCAAAGTCTACCCAACCTTTAGCTCTGATACCAAATGTTGAAAATGGAGGTAATTATATAGCTTAAAACTTGTAAAACTATGAGATTGTAGAGCTAATTAAGTGTTTTTTGTTACAAATTCTTTCTGTATGATTATCTGTTTAGATCAATTTTACCAATTGTAGAAAGAGAGAGAAGATTGTAGAAAAATGAGATAAGAAGATAGAAGTGACAACATATACATGGAGAAACCCTTTGAAGAAAAAACTCCACCACCAAAATCAATAGTGTTTGTATTATTTAACCTTAGAACAAGATTACAGTAATAATGTATCAATCCTTGATTGATATGCTTCTTTTGCCTTCAACAATTCTTCTTTACAACTTGCAATAAACTCTGATAAAACTCTCTTCAACTTGCTGCAATTAATATACAATAATAAGCATTGTAAACTCCAAAGAGTTGTCAATTATAAGAGCAAAAAGCTCCTCTCAAAAACCTACACCTATTTTGTGCAAGTAGAGTTCCATCATGTAACATGAAGTCAAAACCAAATCTACATAATTTATAGGATTTTTTGGAAAACTCCTCAAAACTTTAGGATCACTTGCAAGACAATATAACTTCCATATGAGAGAAATGGATTATGGATGAAAGATTGCTAGATTGAATTATCATTGTTACAATGTACATATGATGACTTGATTATATAAGAAACATGTCATGATGTACTAGTATTAAATGATTGTGTCATCATTAAATGACATGAGCCAACATTAAATGATCTAGGACACAAGCATTAAACAAAAGCCAACTAGTTAAGATATGATAAGATCTTATCTAGATACAACTAAGACTTCTAGAAAAAGCAACTAGGAACTAAGTGGACTTAACATGTAAATGGGACCTAGATAGGTAAAACACTTATTTATGTAAGGAAAGACTCTAGTGCGAAAATCGCTTTCCTAATGTCAATTCACAGGGGAATAGTGCAAAAGTACTTTTAATTCCAAATTACAGAGCATTAAGATTCACATGTAAAAGAATAGACAATAATATCAACAAAGAATGGACACCAAATTTACGTGGGAAAACCCTTTCGGGAGAAAAACCCACCACCAAAGAAAGACCACTTTATTCACAATAAAAACAAATTTAAAATAAATTTATAGATCTCTTCTTCACAGGTATTTGTTCTCTGATAACACACAACAACTATACAATTGGCCAACCACAATTAATCACAGCACTATTACAATGTTCTTCTAACATACAATACGCTCAACTGAGACCAATATTTTTCCTTCTCTCTCAACACACAACACCAACCGGTCTACCGTTTTTTCTACTATACAACCTTCTACCCTTCAATTTCCAGGAATCTACTGTTCAAACTGATTTGGTTCCCTTAACTACCAAGAACCTCAATCATTGAAATTATCCCACATTGATGTGGAATATTAACGATCATTAGTTTATAAAAAAAGCTCGAAGACTTTACTTATCCATGAGTTAGTCCTTTTGTTACCAACTCACTCGTACACCTTCTTGTGCAATTCCAGAGAATCAATATGGGAATCTACAATATTTGCAACAAGTCTCTCAAAAAAGACTTAAATATTTAACTCCTAACCTCCAAGTGGTCTCGACATCCATTGGCATCCAAGTCACAGTTGTACAACTGGCATCACCACCCACGCAGACTGGTCCCACCATTCAATAGCCATGTTTCCCAGTTGAGAGAAACCCAAACTTCACAACCTCTAGCCAGTAGTTAGGATTTTCTCGAACGCCGCGACATTGAAGAAGATCGATTAGTCAGGAAGTTAAGAAACTTCCAAACTCTCTGACAAGGTTCCAAGGTTATAATTTACAGTGATCCCATGACCAACACACTGTCGCTAAGTTACAAAATTTCAGAACCCCACGAATTAAGTTTCAAGGTTCAAGTTTTGGGCAATAGGATGACAAAGAAGACCAAACGAAGGGGAAAAATGCCAAGTCTTTAATAGAGGTTGAAGCCAGCAAGTTGAGGCACATTTTTCAACAAGCTCCCACTTGATGAAGACTTAATAGCTTCCTCCAAACTTGAATTTAATGATGGTCATAGGCCCCAAGGCCCATCGAACTAACACACCACATGTACTTATCCATGCTCATGGGCTTTGTCAATGCATCTCCAAAATTTTCCAGAGTATCCACTTTTTCTAAACAGACATTTGCATCCTCCATGATATCTTGTACAAAATGATACTGCACATCAATATGTTTCATCCTGGCATGGAAAGTTGGATTTTTCACCAAACAAATAGCACTCTAACTATCATGAAAAATTAAATTTGTCTTGCACTGAACCCAACATTTGAACACAAATGTTTAATCCATACAACTTCTTTGCAAGCGTGTGTTGCTACCATGTACTCAACTTCAGTAGTGGATAGAGCGACTACAACCTTCCGCTTACTCATCCAACTAATTGCACCACCATTCAACATGAAAATATATCCACTGGTGGATCTCTAGCTATTAATGCCCCTTGCCCAATCAGAATCCACATAGCCTCGAATGCTGAGAAAATGATGTGATCCAAATGAGTTACCATGATAACACAAAGTGTACCGTGATGTACCTTTTAAATATCTAAAAACCCTTTTCACAACATCCCAATGTGGCCTTCTTGGATTCACCATAAACCAACTAAGAACTCGCACTGCTTGGGAAATGTTAGGCCTTGTGTAGACCATTGCATACATTAAACTGCCAATTGTACTTGCATAAGGCACTCTGGTCATGTCCTCCATCTCAGTAGGAGATTTTGGACAATTTTCAATAGATAGTTTCATTCCCTACAAAAATGGAACAACTAGCTAGTTTCAATCACTCATACCAAATCTCTCTAGAACAGTGTTAATATATTTACTCTAGCTGAGCCAAAGTCTTCTACTCTTTTTGTCCCTGGTTATTTCCATCCCTAGAATATACCTAGCTGCACCAAGATCTTTCATTTAGATCTTTGCAGACAACTGAGATTTTAGATCAGAAATCATAAACTTACTATTCCCTATGAACAACATATCATCAATGTAAAGGGAAATAATAAGAACACGATCATTTTCAATTTTGTAGTACACACAATGATCAAATTTTGATCTTACAAATCTCAAAGAGAAAAAAAATGTGTCAAATTTCTGGTACCACATTCTTGGTGACTGTTTCAAACCATACAAAGATTTCTTTAACTTGCAAACTAGATTTTCTTTACCTTTTACCACAAAATGCCCAGGTTGTGCATATAAATTTCTTCTTGAAGATATCCATAAAGAAACATTGTCTTCACATCCATCTATTCAACTTCTAAGTCATACATTGCTACAAGTGACAAAATAAATATGATAGATGTCAGCTTAGCTACAAGAGAAAAAAATTCCCCATAATCAATTCCCTCTACTTGGGAATAACCCTTCGCAACCAATCTCGCTTTATACTTTTCAACAATTTGATTTAGACCGGTCTTCTTCTTAAATACCCACTTACAACCAACAACTTTTCTGCCTTCAGGCAAGGGAACCAAACTCCAAGTTTCATTCTTCTCTAATGATGCCATTTCTTCATTCATGGCTTCAAACCAAGAGTTTGAATCAGGCATTCTAATTGCCTCTTTAACAGTCCTAGGCTCATCAGTTCCAGTAATTAAAGCATAGGCACATTTCAAATCTAACATAGAAAAACCATACCTATCAGGTTAACGCTTTTCATGTTTAGACCTCCTCATGGGTTGAGGCTGAGGCTGTGGTTCTTCTTCTTGTTCAAAACTCTTAGAGCTACTCAAACTCTCCTCCATTTCAAGTACACTGTCAATTTGTTGTTCCTCTTTTTTAGGTGTTAGAGGAATTTCAACACCATCACTCTTCTCCTTGACTTCTTTCATCCCTAACTATAGATCCACTAAAGAAGGTTTCAACTCATGAAAGATTACACTTTTGATGTATACCACCTTTTCAGTCATGGGATTCCAAAGCTTGTATCCTTTCACACCAATGTTGTAGCCAATGAAGATACACTTAACAACTTTTTTCTCCAATTTAGTTCTCTTTTCATTCGGCACATAAACATATGCTTTGCAGCCAAAGACACAAACATGTCTTAGAGAGGGCTTCGTACCATACCAGGCTTCCATAGGCATTTTGTCAACAAGTGCCAAAGTGTTCGACACTAGGAACATTGAGAGGGGGGGTGAATTAGTGTTCCATGATATTTTACTTTTCAAATCAGATCCAAAACTATCAACATCAATAATTGAACTTAAAACAACATCCACGTCACATAAACGGATGGAAACATGCAATCACATTAAAGAACACCATAACACTAGAATTTTTTTTACGTGGAAACCTTGTTAGGGGAAAAACCATGGTGGAGATTAATCCACAATGTATACTCTATTAAAAGTATAATAAAAGAGGGGAATGCCCTTGCATTCAGGTGCACTACCTAGAGCTCATTGCTCAAGAGAGAAAGGCTCATATCCTTACAAAGTATAATTGAGATTAAAAAAAAAATTGAACTAAGAGTACATCTAAAAATGCTTGGATTCAGTTCCAATCAAGTTCATAATCAGATTCTAGATCTTTACACCAATTCGCACTTCTGCTCTACATACAAAACTTTTTTTGGCCTTAAATATCTAATCTATCATTTTTTTCTCTCTCTCCTTGATACACATAAACTTCCATCTCTACCACAATTCCTTCACTAATTCTCTCACTTCACCAAAATGATTTTTTGATCTCCTTTATATACCCACTAATCAGGAATTCATTGTATGTTGGCTTCATAACAAAATATAATATTCTTGCTTATGTCGACTCAATTCATTAATTAGAATTAATGTGCACCTACACAAGTCGGCTAGAATTTAGTAGGGACCCAAAAAAAGGTTCCAAACATAAGAAATAACTAAATATATACTCCACATATATCCACAATACGCCATATGAAACATGTCGGCCAAAATAGGAGAATAAACCATGAACCATACTACCAAACCTCTTATTTCAAATTCTGACTAATCCAACACCATAAAAATCACCAGTAGGATAGTAAACATGATAGGAAGGATTCCCTGGAGATCCACACCTTGAAATAATGATCTAGTGAAACAATCAGATCAACTTAACAACCAGATGCACTACTCTTCGTTCTTTCTGCCAGTAGGAGTAATGCTAACACTGCAGACCATACAACTGACTCTAGTTGCCATCAATGACAACACAGGTAGCCAAAAATGATCTCTCAAAGCCATATGCCAACAATCTCCCCCTTTGGCATTGATGGAAACACTTAGTGAAAAATTGACTAAGTGTCAAAACCAAAAACACGACAAAATCAAGACTAATGCTCCCCCTTTGATGTCAAGGAAATTTTTCACTACATTCTCTCCCCCTTCGACATCAATGAAAAAGCTTCTACTATACTTCTCTTCTTATTTTTACTCCTTTGAAAAATAGAGAGAGATGAATCAAAATTTGAGAAATTGCTGCAAAAATCATAAGATTATTTTATACTTAGCTTTAATTTCTGGAAGGAATTTCTTCCAAGAGTCCACCGCAATCTCAATGGCTATAATCAAGATGTTATTCTCTGATGTCCTATTGATAATCTGGACAAGGGATTTAGGGATGGTGATTGCTTCTTCCAACTTTTCTCCTATCCTTAACACTTCAATCATCTGCTCTAGTCTACCTTCAGCCAAGTCTTTTACTCTCCAGAAGGTGTCCATGAGAGTATTTCTAGCAAAGTGGAACTTTGCATGTTCAACCTATAGATCATGAACCTTTTTCTTAACCTTTCCATCCTTATCCAAAAACATACTATAGTCCTCTCCAATTATGACAAGCTCTTTTTCAATTTCCTCCAACTTATCCTTGTACTTGCCAACCACATGAGGCCACTTTAAACAGTAATTGAAGACTTTATTGGCTGAATCGATGCACTGTCTTAGCACATTCATTTTCTTCTTCAGCTTAGCAAGAGACAGCCTAAACTACATCTTCAAATGGGAAATTATTTCCTCCTCCTTCTTATCTAGAGACACAGATTCCATAGCCTCCTTAACACACTCAATAAATTATTCTAGGAGAACATCCTTCAAACTCTCTAACTCAATATTGTTATCAACAAATTATCTTCCTAAAGTGTCTTCAATGAAATCCTACTCATAAGATGGTCCATTCAACCATATGTCAGTTATCTTTTGCATCCTATCTTCATCTTGAATAATTTGCATTATCTTTGATTTGAACAGAGCACCTTCTTCATCACTGTCTTTAGCTAATATTATTTTTGGTTCACCTGATTTAGGTTGATCTCGTGGAGTATACTCATCAGAGTCTTCATCTACTACATCCACAACCAGCTGTCCTTTCCCTTTTTCTTCAACTTTTGCTGACTTGGGTACAGGAGGAGTGACATCAGCCAAATCTCTTCCTCTCTTCTGCGTCTTCTCTATCTTCCTGGAGGATCATCCAACTTTAGTTATTTTTATCAGAAGAGAGATGACATTTACATCAAACTTTTCCAACACCTTTCTAAAGAAGTTTTCATAAAATCATTCCCCATTTTCAAAAGAGTTGTAATGCACAAATATTTCCTTGCAGACCGACACATTCTCTTTCCACACCACATTGTTATTCAGAGGCAAGCAATTAAGAAAATACATCATAATGCATATTGCAAGGGTGCCAAACCTGAAGGGGTAGTAAATATCCTTCGTTAATTGTACATTCTCCATTAGTTGATCCTTAATTAGACTACATAGGTCAAAGTCTTCATTTTCTATTATCATTTTGTGAGCGATATATACAACCCCTGCCGAGGTTGATCCTTCTTAGTTTCTGAAGAAGATCTTATATGTGATTCTATGTGCAACATACCTTGTCAATGGATCTTTAATCATCACAATTATTAGAGCCCTCTGATCTCCCCTTATTTCGGTTAGGGCTTCGACCTCAACATTTTGAATCGATTTCTTCTTCAAAAAATCACCAACATTGCACAACCCTGTTAGATTCTTCATTACATCCTTTGAGATTTGATAGTGTTTATCCAAAGTGAGGATATTTTTGTCCAATATGTTTAAGATAAACCAAACCACTTCTAAATTGATGAAATGAGGAAATTCATTCCATATATCCAAATTCTTATGCTTCGATCCTCCAAGCCTCCTCAATTCGGTGGGAGACAACAAATTTATTTCATCCCTAAATTTTTGACTGCTATACTCATTTAGAGTTACTGTTCCCTTGGTTTGTTTCATTTTTCATACCAAACAGGGTTCTATTAATTGCCAAATAGATATGAAATTGATAAGCAATAGAAATACCTCAAGATCTCGCAGCAAGATTGACCTTTTGCTCCTTTGGACTTTTGTTGTAAGTTCTCTCCAATTGTTCTCCTTTAATGCACAATGACGAATTAGGGTTTCAAATTCCCTTTTATAACTTCACTCACTTAACATTTTTGTTGCATTAAATGTGTTGCCCTAAAATTTTTGGTTACTCAGCAAACTTAGACAACAAGCAAAGAGTCCGACTGTGGATTTTTATCATTTCATTCAACCTAACAGATGATTATTGATACTTTCAATAATAAACAACACAACAGTTGATGACATCCAGCAATTCAGTGCCAACAATATCACAGGGAGACAAGAGATTTTCATGAAAAACACCCCCCTTTAGGCCATTGGCCTAAAATCAATTACTGAAAGAGTTACCGGATGGAGCTTTCGGTACAACCTTGTTTCCTTCATCAGATTCACTTTTCTTTACCCATGTTTTCTTCATTTGATCTCTTATCTCTTCCATAGATGCGTTTTCTTTTCCTTGGTTGTTTTTTTGTGAATTTATTTCTTAATGAACTGGACCTATTTTGTTTAGGTTTATGTTTTGGCAGAATCTTGCAATGTGCCCAAAATTGTTACAATTATAGCATACTAGATTTTTCAGTCTATACCATCCATTCCAATGATTTCCTCTTAACCTGCATTGATTAGAAACATGTCCAAATATTCCACATATATAGCATTTAATGTTACTTGTACTGACTGACATACTTCTACATTCTAATGCTTTATGACCAATCTTTTTGCATTTAAAACACTGACCAAAAAATGGAGTATTAGGATTTATCTTTCTTCTACACTGAGAAGCCATATGTCCAAATTTATTGCAAGCAAAGCAATATCCGTTAAATTTTTGAGCATTGGGTTGCCTTATCGGATGTCTTCTACCTTTGTTCTTATTTTCAAGGTTCTTTTGTTCATGTTTGGAGCTTTCACCCTTCTCATATCCAAGACCTTGCTTGTCATTTATATCCTTTTGTCCTTTGGTTATCTCATCAAGCCTAGCAAAACTTATCCAAAATTTCTCCTTGAATTCATTTGCAGTAGCAAGCTCATTTTTGAGGATAACTACCTATCTTTCAAGCTCTTGTTCATTGTTTCTGGATTGTTGCAGTTCAATTTCTAGTTGAATGAATCCACTATTGATTCTACTGCATTCTTTAGATTTCTCTTTTAGGGACTGGGCCAGATTCTCCTCAATCTTCTTTCTTTCCTCAATCTCTTTGGTAAACTTCATTGCCACAAATTCCATTTCAAGCTTTAGAGTTGTATTGTCCTTAGCAAGCTTTTCACATACTTTTGTTATTTCCCTTAGGGTTTGATTTAGATGGACATCATCTAGACCTTTGCTTTCTTTATGCTTTAATTGACCACATAGGTCCTTCCTCTTTTCCCTTGAGTCATTTATCTTATCCTTCAGTGATTGAATGAATTTTTTGGCAACCACAAGATTTTCTTTTAGTTCCCTGACTTCTGCTTTGGACTGATCAAGATCGTCAAGTGCCACCATAAGCTATTGTTGAAGACCACCAACGTCCTTTGTAATTCAAGATTCACCTCAAGCTGTTAAACTCAAAAGAGGAACCAACTCTGATACCAATTGTTGGACACAAGGAACACTGAGAGGGGGGGTGAATCAATGTTCCAGGCTATTTTACTTTTCAAATCAGATCCAAAACTATCAACAACAATAATTGAACTTAAAATAACATCCACAACACATAAATAGATGGAAACATGTAATCACATTAAAGAACACCATAACACCAATTTTTTTTTTACATGGAAACCTTGTTAGGGGAAAAACCACGGTGGAGATTAATCCACAATGTATACTCTATTAAAAGTATAATAAAAGAGGGGAATGCCCTTGCATTCAGGTGCACTGCCTAGAGCTCACTGCTCAAGAGAGAAAGGATCACTGCCTTACAAAGTATAATTGAGATTACAAAAAAATTTGAACTAAGCGTACAACATCTACAAATTCCTAGATTCAGTTCCAATGAAGCTCATAATTAGATTCCAGATCTTTACACCAATTTGCACTTCTACTTTGCTCTGCTCTGCATACAATTTTTTTTCTTCCCTTAAATATCTAATATGTCATTTTTCGCTCTCTCCTTGATACACATAAACTTCTATCTCTACCACAATTCCTTCACTACTTCTCTCACTTCACCAAAATGATTTTTCGATCTCCTTTATATACCCGCTAATCAGGAATTCATTGTATGTCGACTTCACAACAAAATATAATATTCTTGCTTATGTTGACTCAATTCATTAATTAGAGTCGATGCGTACCCACACAGTCAGCTAGACTTTAGTAGGGACCCAAAACAATGTTCCAAACATAAGAAATAACTAAATATATACTCCACATATATCCGCAATATGCCATATGAAACATGTTGGCCAGAATAGGATAATAAACCATGAACCATACTACCAAACCTCTTATTTCAAATTATGACTAATCCAACACCATAAAATTCACCAGTAGGATAGTACAAATTCTAGGAAGGCTTCCCTAAAGATCCACACCACAAAATAATGATCTAGTGAAACAATCAGATCAACTTACCAACTGGATGCACTACTCTTCATTCTTTCTATCGGTAAGAGTAATGCTAACACTGTGGACCATACAACTGACTCTAGTTGCCATCAATGACAACACAAGTAGCCAAAAATATCTCTCAAAACCATATGCCAACATGAAGAAGGAGATCGATTTACCAAGTAACATGTTGTAGCTACAACCTCAGCCCAGAACTTATGCTCCAGACCAGCATTGCTCAACATACTTCTTACTCTCTCCATCAATGTCCTTTTCAACCTTTTAGCAACTCCATTTTGCTGCAGAGTGTAAGGTGTTGTTTTATGCCTTTTAATTCCATGGTCTTTGCAATACCTTTCAAAATCTATAGAACAAAATTCACCATCATTATTTGTCCTCAAGCATTTGATTTTCTTACTAGTTTGATTTTCAACCGAGTTCTTGAACTCTTTAAACCAATTGAACACTTCTAATTTACTTTTTAGAAAATATACAAATGCCCTTCTTGAATAATCATGAATAAAGGAAACATAATATCTTGATTTTGATAATTAAGGAACATTTATTGGACCAAAAACATCAGAGTGAATATACTCCAGAACACTAGAAGATTTATGAGGACTAGAGTAAAAAGAAACATGATGATGTTTTCCATATATACAATGTTTACAAAATTCAAATTCCAGATTACAATCATCAAGCCCCTCAACCAGGTTGTTATTTTTCAAGGCTTTTAAGCCTTTCTCACCAATGTGAACAAGCCTATGATGCCATAGCATAGTCTTCTTTGTAGGAAGTTTAACTTCCAAAGAATTAGCCCCTATATGAGCTTCAGTCTACTTTACATGAACAACCTTTTGTGACTTTGCAAAGACACTGTTACATTGAACAACAAGTGCATCCAATTTGTATAGAGTACCAATTCGGGTACCCCTAGCCAACACTATCAAGCCTCTAGTCATTTTGCAGCCATTGATAGAGAATGAGATTTGCACTCTAACATCATTCATCTTACTTACAGAAAGTAAATTCTAAGCCAGAGCTGGTATATGCATTACACCATCAATTCCCTTAATTCTTCCATTGAGAAACTGAATTCTGACTCTTCCACAACTAACTATTTCTAGAGATGAATCACTTGCTAAATACACCTTTCCACCATTGTATTCTTCATACTTTGTGAACCAATCTCTATGATATGTCATGTGGAAAGATGCTCCAGAGTCTATCAGCCAGACATCATCGGATGCCCGAGTTGCCAAGGATGCAATGAAGGCATCAACTTTGCTATGAGAAGAGTCATTATTGGAAGAGTTCTTCTTTTTCTCCTCTTTGCAATCCTTTCGGACATGAATAGGCTGCCCACAATTCCAACACTTCACCTTGAAATTTTTGCTAGTAGACTTTGATCTCCCTTCAGATTTAGATTTAGACTTCTTGTCCTTCTTCTTGCCTTTCTCCTTTGATCTGCCACAAACAACCAGAGCCTCCTTCACCATCTCAGAAGATTTTCTTCTCATCTCTTTGTATAACAAAGAAGCAACCACATCTTCCATCTTGAAAGTGGTTGTCGTACTCCCAATCGCCATCACTAAATGATCCCAAGAATTAGAAAAAGAACACAACAAGAGTATACAATGATCTTCATCTTCAATTTTCACACTCACAGATGTTAACTGAGCAATCAACATGTTAAACGTATTTAGATGATTAGCCACAGGTGCCCCTTCCTCCATCTTCAAAGAGTATAACTCCTTCCTTAAGAACAACGTATTCACCAAGGATTCTCCCTGATAAATGTCTCCAAGTTTCTTCTACAAAGAAGATGCAAATTTCTCTTCGTGAACATTCAAGAGAACAGAGTTTTCCAAACAAAGTCTTATCAACCCTTTTGCTTTTCTATCTGCGAGATCCCAATCTTCTTACTTCATGCCTGAGGGTTTCATTCCAGACATAGCAAGCCAAAGATCATGATCCACCAACAGATCTTCCATTTTGAGTTTCCACAACTCAAAATTGCTACCATTGAATTTCTCAATTTCAATCTTTCCTGAAGTGCTTGCCATCTTAATTTTCAATTGAGATTACCAGGTTTCTACAAAACTCCCACTTTAGAGTTGACACAAAAAAACCAACCCAACCCACAAGGATAACACAACTACCCAGGCTCTGATACCACTTGTAAGGAAAGAATCTAGTGCGGAAATTGCTTTCCTAATGTCAATTCATAGGGGAATAGTGCAGAAGTAAGTACTTTTAATTCCAAATTATAGAGCATTAAGATTCACATGTAAAAGAATAGACAATAATATCAACAGAGAATGGACACCAAATTTATGTGGGAAAATCCTTTCGGGAGAAAAACCCACCACCAAAGAAAGACCACTTTATTCATAGTAAAAACAAATTTACAATAAATTTACAAATCTCTTCTTCACAGGTATTTGTTCTCTGATAACACTCAATAGCTATACAATTGGCCAACCACAGTTAATCACAAAACTATTACAATGTTCTTCTAACATACAATACGGTCAATTGAGACCAATATTTTTCCTTCTCTCTCAACATGCAACACCAACTAGTCCACTATTTTTTCTGCTATACAACCTTCTACCCTTCGATTTATAGGAATCTATTGTTCAAACTGATTTGGTTCACTTAATTGCCAAGAAGCTCAACTGTCGACATTATCCCACATTGATGCAAAATATTAATAGTAATTAGTTTATAAAAAAAGGCCCAAAGACTTTAGGTATCCACGAGTTAGTCCTTTTGTTACCAACTCACTCGTACACCCGCTTGTGCAATTCCAGAGAATCAAGATGGGAATCTACAATATTCACAATAGGTCTCCCAGAAAAGACTTAAATATTTAACTCTCAACCTCCAAGTGGTCTCGACATCTATTGGCATCCAAGTCACTGTTGTATAGTTGACATTACCACCCATGCAAACTGGCCCCACCATTCAACAGGCATGTTGCCCAGTCAGGAGAAACCCAAAATTCACAACCTCCAGCCAACAGTTAGGATTTTCCCGAACGTTGTGACATCGAAGAAGATTGGTCAGTCAGGAAGTTAAGAAAATTTCAAACTCTGCAACAAGGTTCCAAGGTTAGAATCTGCAGTGATCCCGTGACCAACACACTGTCGCCAAGTTACAAACTTTCAGAACCCTGCGACTTAAGTTTCAAGGTTCAAGTTTTGGGCGATAGGCTAACAAAGAAGACCAAACAAAGGGGAAAAACGCCAAGTCTTTAATTGAGGTTCAAGCTAGAAAGTTGAGGCACATTTTCCAACAATTTACACCAACATAATCAACCCTAGCACTCCATCTCATGAAATATCATCTCATACATCCATTCATCAACCTTAAATATAAAAATTGAACCACTCTCAAGTTATTTTTAAGGAAAAAAATTGGATGCAACAAATTTATGTTGCAATATTGGGCATCCACACTTTAATTTAACAATCAAATACCACTTAGAGAAATCATCTACGGTCATCAGAGGCTTTTGATAGTGAGAGATTGTATGTCTCTTGTCATTTTTCTCATCCTTTAGCTATAATATGAGGTGTCATGCTTAATATAGGATAAGATTTGTATTTGTATCATTTTCTATTAGTTTTAATTCTATATTTTGGTGTTCACATTTTGGCACACCCAATGGGACCATATCCCAAGCCCTCTTATCATTTTTAGTGTTTTTTTAAGAATTTTTGTATATTTTTTAGGAAATCATTGCCATTCCTAGTTCAACATATTTGGAATATTAAATAGTACATACATATTGCTAAGTGATATATGCATAATAACCCAAGGTATATTTGTAACTTGTACACCTAAAAACCTAAACCCTTGTTTTAATGTAAGTATTTGGTAGAGTAGTGCACCTATAATATTTCTAGCACATACACACCTTGGTGTAGAACATGTACAATTAAAAGGTAAAAATTGTATTCTAGAGAAAAAAAATCCATCCTGTAGCACACCTACAACATTGATAGTGTAGGTGAAATTAAAATTAGCGCATAAGATTTGCATGTTCTTCTTACTAAATTTTAGTGTTTATGCAATAACTTTCACTTTTTTCCTTTCTCAGTAAAATATTGATTTTAGGTTTAGCCTATCTAAATTAGAGTAGGAAATCTACATCTAAAAAAATGTTTTTTTTCTTTGAATTTTAGCTTTTTGTGCAAAAGCTTTGTCAAATAGTGTATGCACACTCACAATGGTGCATACACTTTATGCAATAACATACATACAATGTATTTTTTATTTTTCTAAGTTCTGGGTTATTTTTTCAAACACACATCACTCAAAAATATATTTTTAATCTTTTGATATCATCTTGTTGACTATTTTCCTATCTATTTGTTGGTAGAAGACACTTCATAAGACTACTAGCATTTGTTTGTATAATTATTTGACCAAGGCATAATATTGGAAAAACTTTTTATTTTTATTTCATTAACTTTTTAAGGATATATTAAATTGCATTCTATGCTAGTGGGAGAAAAGAGTGTGTACTCTCTTACCTTAAGTGTAGTGAAAGGTGATCTTGGAAACCACAAATAATCATTGTATTCATTTTCCTTCACATATCATATTTTATTTTTTCTAAGGGTAAATTAACTTGTATGCTTTTCTTGTGTGACCCAGGAATGCATATGATCTTCCTCACATTGAAAGGTGATCTTGGAAATAAAAAATACTCTTTTTAACTTTTATATTTTCCCCAAAAGATCAACTCATGTATGCTCTTTTCTTTCACTAAAAGGTGATCTTAGAAATAAAAAATATTTGACTCTTTTGCGTTAATTTATTTTAGTGGACCTAGATTGGATCTCATCAGCAAGTGGTGACTTAAAGCCTTGTGTCCCAATGGGGTATACAAATTAGGGATGGAATTAAAAGAATCTTATTAGGGGCGCATTTATCATTTTAGGCTAATCTTGCAATAAATGCAAATGATGGAGGAGAGTGGGTTACTCTCTCATACCAAGGTGTTAGACATACACCTCTTTTCACAAAATTGGATCTCATGTACCTTTAGGTATATTGAGTACATCCTTAGAACATTTTATATAAGACTAGAATAGTTAACCTCTTGGCTATTTGGACTTATAGTGCATCAATAATTAGTTATCACGAAGAAGTTACTCACATAGCACTTATAGAAATATAATAATAGACTACAAACATCCAAAAATTAAGTTTGTGGAACTCATAATTATGCCTAAGTCAAAATATATTTGTGGGACTACAAAACTAAAGAATTCTACTTGAATAAATTAGGGTGCTATCATGTTTGACGTGTTTGTAATTGTGAAATTGAAATGAAGCTCTATAGAGATACTCCCTACACTAATATTATTAGGAGATTGTTGTGAAAATATTAATCTTTTAATGATTATAGAAAGAAGAAACACATTTAAGCATAAAATAAAAAATATACCATAACACATGTATGTGGAGTAAACCCTTTTGGGATAAAATTTGACACTCAAAATAAACCTAATATATTATCTAATAAACCATAGTTACAATACACTTGCAGAGAAAGCCTTCATAGGAGTAATATGACCTAAAAATTTGGAGGAATTGCATCAACTTAACAAAATCTATAGAACCCACACACAACCTCTATCTCAAGTAACAAATATATAGGCGACAAAATAAATAAAATCATCAAATAGTAATTAAAAAACTATAAGCTAAAGGGCGGGGGCCCTAGCTCGGTTGGCTAAGTAATTCCATTGCGGCTTTGCTGGTCACAAGTTCTAGTCTCCCCTATCCCGTGGTACCAGAGGGCGTGTCGCGCTAGCGCCGCCGGTCACATTAAAAATTTTACCAGGTGCACTGTAGTTTATAGGGGGTCGTGCTACCCGATTCCTGCAGTCTAAAAAAAAAAAACTATAAGCTAAAACTACCTAAAAACACCCAAATTTATCTACAATAAAAGATTCATTGTGATGTGTAATAACATGCATCTTAATTTTGGTCAAACAGTGAAACTCTCCTTTACAAATCTTTTATGTGTTTGAAAACTTTTTAAATTTCATATGCAAATTTATAGAGGCTGTAAATTTTGATCTGGTGGGTCAATTGTACCCTTTTAAAAAATACAAAATAGGCTCCACATAGGTGTTTTTGAACAATATAAAATATTTAATTTGGCCAAAAATTAACTTTGTAGCTTAGAAAGTGATTTTTTCATTTTATATTAAAAAATTGCACTTTTTATAGTGTTCAATTATGACAGAGGTTGAGATACCTTTCCAAAAATTATTCCATTTTGCAAAGACCTTACAAGAGAAAATTGAGTATCAACACCATTATGTAATTGTTAAAGGCCAAGAGGCCCATAGATTCATAACACCACCTAATTTTTGTTAAATTTTAGTGATTAGATTAACATGCACAAAAAATTAATTCAAATTTACGTAGTACACAACAGATACCCTGGGAAAACCCTCCTCTTGAGGGAGAAAAACCCAGCCAATAATATCTCTTATATTATTGAAAGAATACAACAATGATTGCCTTTAAAAATAGATCAATATGAAGGCTAGCAACAGGCCTCACAAACTGATGTAGATACAAAAAAGTATTGCTATCTTCAAATGGATGAAACTCAGATTTCAACACAGTCGAACTGCCTTAGAAGGAATTCACATATGAATGAAGTGAATAAATGAAAGCTTGAAAATGAATGATTCAAATGAGAGCAAGGAGGCAATATAAATACAAGTTATAGTGAAAGATGCAACCTTTCACCATCCTTAAGTCAGCCTCCAACAAGATCATGACTTTTCAATTAAGAAGTCATCTTATCTAGAGAATCGTGTCCTTAAGCATAAGCGCTCTTTTCTATATAACAAATATAAACTAATATTTTCCAAAGGATGTGACTCAAGATAACATCGAACTCAATAATTAAATAGCTAAAGGCTAATCATTTAATTGTTTCTTGTAAATGCGATCAGGCTAGAATATATGATTGTCGCTGTCATTGATCATCAATACTCCCTCTCAGCTAAGGAGTATACTTCCAGCTGCACAAGACATATCACCTCAACGTGATGTCTACCACAATGGCTACAACCAAATGTGGAAAGAGAATATCACCTCAACGTGATATTGGATATCGCCTCAACACGATATCTACCATAATGGCTACAACCATACTATGGTAAAAGATAAATATCACCTCAACATGATATTGGATATCGACTCAACATGATATCTACCATAATGGCTACAACCATACTATGGTAAGTACAAGTGTTCATCACTTGCGTGATGTTGTCATCTCAACATGACTTTTCACCATGACTCTCTCAGAGGGTGAAACACAAGTACAACATATGTCATGGAGTCACACACATGACATCCACCATGACTCAACTCAGAGGGTGGAAACAAGGGCTTTCACCTCAAATTCCTCCGTCTCAGAGGAAAATGCATTAACAAGGGCTTGCACCTCAAATTCCTCCATCTCAGAGGAAAATGCATTAACAAGGGATTTCACCTCAAAATTATCTCAAAGAAGAACTCATTATCAAGGATCACTGATACTGATTATCATAAAGAATGATAGTAGGCTCCATTGATTGTCCAGACAATCTTGCAAGGAGCTTACGGAGCCACACTGCTTCTCGAGCTGCCACACAAGCTGCAATAAAATCGACCTCTGCTATACTCAATGCCATAGATGACTGCTTCTTGCTGCACCAGGATATCATAGCAGATCCCAACCTGAAGAATATCTCAATCCATATCCAACTGTGCCATGCAAGTATCTCAGGATATGCTTTGCTGCAACAAGATTTCCATCTTCTTCAGGTTCAACAGTCTCCCTCTGAATCTTCAAGCACATGCATCAATCTTCTGACCTCTTCATCCAAGATTTCCTGCAACACTTTGAATTAGATAAAAGTTTTCCAACGCACACCTCTAGTACTATAGAGAGTTCAGGATAGTCCTCCTCAACCTCTTCCTAGATTACTCTATTCTGAATAGGTTTGCAGAGCTACCAATGACAAATCCAGAAGACAATCTTGAGCAATTCTGATCTCAGCAACTGAAGGGATCCTCTAAGGGTTTAGCACCTAGCCTTTCAATACAACAATCTTCACTTCTTCTTAGTGAGTTACAAAACTCCCTCTTGATCCTTGCTTCAGAGATTGCAAAGAAGACTTCTGGAAGTGAACTCCCTCTGGCCACCAACTTAGTCCCATGGCTGCTTGATCATTTCTTTGGTCGGCATGACTTCCTCACAAGATGCCTCAAGCTTTTCATCACTAAGAAATCTCTCATCACCTTCTTGCTCCTAGAACATTGAACTGCAAGCATTTTAGAGAGAGATTACTAACAGTTTATAATTACCCAAAGAAATAACAAGGCTGGAATCATACAAAGTTTACAATCTCAGGTTATAACATGAATACATAGGAATTTATGAACAATATTGAAACATGAATAAGTAAATCAACCTATAAAAGAAATATATCAAAGAATCAAAATGAAGGAATAAAGAAACTTATCTTTATTGAATTTTTGATATAACTCTTTCTTCCAACTTTTAGTCCTCTCGAGAGTGCCAACCTCAGCACAACAATAAAAACAATTTGCACAACTATAGATTTCTTGAATGCATTATGTGGTTAGCATGTAGAACCAACTCTCTCCAAGAGTTTAAGGCTCTATCATAGTTCATGCATTAGAGAATGATATCGATGTGACCAATCACCATCAAACTTTCAATTCTCCTTTTATTTTAGAGTCACACTCAGAAATCTTCACAACCAGCATGAAATGACTAGCAATAAATGGAATTTTCAAAGGATCTTACGCTAGTAAACATAATTCAAGAGAAACCACTATCTCTCTTTACTAATTACAAGATCCAAATAAAAGATATAACTTAACAAACAAAGAATACTTATCTCTTTAAATATTCTGAAGGATGCAAGATATGCTACTCTTGAGCACAGATTAGCACACAACCTTTACGGCTTGAACACAGGCCCATGACTTAGAATAGAAATTCCTTAGAATCCTTTTGAGGAGAGAACTTATTCATATCCGCAAATGAAGCATGTTGATTAGGCCTGGTTGGGAAATCCTTTGCATAGTGACCAAACTCATCACAACGAAAGCATTGGACTTGGGAGAGGTCCCACTTCTTCCTGAATGCGGGAGCACCATCTGACCCTTTATCTCTATTCCTCTTGAAGTATCTTTTCTTTCCTCTTTTTTCCTTTCTTCTCTGATGATTGAGCGTAAAGAACATGAATATCTTCATTTGTAGAGCTTTGACCAATACCTCTCACAGCCAACCTCGACTCCTCTTGAATACAGTCTGCCCTCAATCGATCAAACTTGGGAAGTTTCGATCTCGCACTGATTCCTTGAATGTAAGACTCCCAAGATGAAGGAAGACCATTAAGAGCCAGCATGGTCAAATCCTTGTCATCAACAATATGACCAATGGTAGAGAGCTGATCTCTCAATTTGGAAATCTTCATGAAGTAGGTGATGACAAATTCTCCTTCTGCCATCTTAACATGATGAAGTTGTTGATTCAAGGCAAGTGCCCAGCTAGTGTTGTTGATTTCATACATTTCCTCCAAATTTTTGAACATATCCCTTGCTGTCTTCAACTTGGAGACAATCGGCACAATATGGTATTTGACGGAATCAACCAACAACTTCTTCGACTTGATGTCTTTCTTCCTCCATTGCAACTTCACTTCTTCCTCTTTAGGTTCAGGAACTTTGGTCTCCACAAACTCTGCCAAATCATTCTCCTCCAATGTGAGCATGATTCTAAACCTCCAAGATGTAAAGTTGGAAGCTCCCTCGAGTCTATCCTCGATCTTCAATCCGATCACCATCTTGATTGATGTAGAGATAGACAAAGAATTAAAACGAAGAGAAAAGAGTATCGCTGTAAATCTGATCACGATCTTCTCAAACCTGCTCTGATACCATGTTAAATTTTAGTGATCAGATTAATGCATAGAAAATTAATTCAAATTTACACAGTACATAGCAGATACCCTGGGAAAACCCTCCTCTTGAGGGAGGGAAACCCAGCCAATAATATCTCTTATATTATTTAAAGAATACAAAAATGATTGCCTTTACAAATAGATCAATATGAAGGCTAGCAACAGGCCTCACAAACTAATGTAGATACAGAAAAGTATTGCTATCTTCAAATGGATGAAACTCAGATTTCAACACAGTCGAACTGCCTTAGAAGGAATTCGCATATTAATGAAGTGAATAAATGAAAGCTTGAAAATGAATGATTTGAATGAGAGCAAGGAGGCAATATAAATACAAACTCTAGTGAAAGATGCAACCTTTCACCACCCTTAAGTCGGCCTCCAACAAGATCATGGCTTTTCAATTAAGAAGTCATCTTATCTAGAGAATTGTGTCCTTAAGCATAAGCGCTCTTTTCTATATAACAAATATAAACTAATATTTTCCAAAGGACGTGACTCAAGATAACATCAAACTCAATAATTAAATAGCTGAAGGCTAATCATTTAATTGTTTCTTGTAAATGCGATCAGGCTGGAATATATGACTGTCACTGTCATTGATCATCAACAATTTTTTCTATGTTCTCTATCTTCGTCAATGCATCTGTAACATTCTTTAAAGTGCCAATTTTTCTAGTATCACCCTTTCATCCTCTATTGTATCTTAAAAAAAGTATTGGACATCAATATACTTTTTCATCACATGAAATGTTGAGGTATTTTCCAAACATATGGTGTTTTGATTATCATACAATTGTAATGGCTCTTGCTTCTAACCCGACATTTGAATATAATATCTTAAGATAGATGGCTTCTTTACAAGAATGAGTGGACAAAATACTCTACTTATATAGTAGAGAAAGTAGCCATATTTTTTTCTTACTCATCCAACTAATTGCGCCACTATAGTGAAAACATATTCATTGGTGGATATTTTGTTGGCTAAATCTCCATCCCAATTTGAATATACAAATCCATAAATATGATTCAATGTATGTTCTCTTTAGGATAAACATGGTAGCATAAGGAATACTCAAAGACACTTCAAAAATAATTGAAAACCCTCTTCACTACATCCTAATGAACTCATCCATGATTATTCATAAATTAGCTAAGGACTCCCAATACCTAGGCAATGTCCAGTCTTATGTAGATCATAACATAGCCAAGATAATATATCTATATAGGCTATGTTATATACTATATAGAAGTTATCACTGAGAAGTTACTCACGTAGCACTTATAGAAATATAATAATAAGACTTACCGTCTCTAAAGATAATATATATACTATATCCAAGTCTCTAGACCATAGGGTTACAATTTTTTTATACTTTTACATCAATAGCATAATGATTGAAGATACATTTTACAACCTTGTTCTCTAACTTTGATTGTTTCTCCCTTTGTACATGTGCATATGCCTCACAACCAAAGAGTCAAAAATGTATCGGTAAGGGAAATTTTCTTAACCACACCTCCATAGGTGTCTTATCAACAAGAAGATACCTATTAACCATGTAATACGTTGTGATAATAAGTTTTGTCCAAAAATTTTGTTCTAGGCTAACCCCACTCCTATTCCTCTCCATTAGCTTGTTCATTGTTTTTGAGGCACTATTCAACCAAAGGGTGTACATAGTTTCCTTATGTATTTCTATCCAATGGTCCTTATATAATCTATAAAAATATTCTAAACAAAACTAACTATTATTATCAATCCTTAAAATGTTAATTTTCTTACTAGCTTTATTCTCTATATGAGCCTTAAAATATATAAAATGAATGAAGTCTTCATATTTATTTCTAAGAAAATATACCCATGTCCTTCTAATATAATAATTAATGAAAGGAACATAATATATAGATTTGAAAATTAAAGAAATATTAATAGGGCCAAATATATTAGAATAGATTAAATTCAACACTCCAAATGATTTATGAGAACTAGAGTAAAATTAAATGTGATTTTATTTTCCATATACATAATTTTTATAAAAATCATATTCAAGATCACAATAACTTCACCCTTGAATAATTTTTATTTTATTTGTTGGGTTCCTCAAGCATCTCTCTTATGTGACCTATTCTTTGGTGTCATAATATTTTCTCTATAGTCTCCAAAGAAAAAGCACCCTTAGGTAACTATACAGAATGATCATTAGTGTTAGAAACATAGGACAACTGAGAGGAGGGGTACATTAGCATGAAAAACCCTAATCAAGGAAAACCCTTCAAGCCCTCATTAACCTTCAAACCCTTATTAAGAATTAGCATAAATGTAAAAAAATGAAACATCAATACATCAACAACCATACACAATAGAACACTAGATTTTACGTGGAAAACCCTAATCAAGGAGAAACCACAGTGAGGATTAACTCATAGATATATGAATAACAACACTAATTAAAAAATGATCACTATCAAAGGGGATCACTATCTAAAGGACTCACCATCCAAAAGAAATAAAGAAAGTCTCACTACCTAGGGTCAATGATTGGATAAAAAGAGAATAGAAAGAGACTGATACAAGGAGGTTCACTACCTCAGAGCAATAGGATAATCCACCACAAAAACTATACACCATACGCAACCTTTGACTCACTTCCTCCAACAACTTTAGGCACATTGAAATGTAGAAACCTTTTGTTCATTGCTTTTGGTAGTCATAGGAATTCATTCTTGCACTCAGATCACAACAATTGATCACATACACATCATTTTGCACCACACAACACACCACACACTTCTCAAATAATTGACCTTGCATATATATCCTTTGCAACCATGAATAAACTTCTCAAAATCAGGTTCAATGAAATGTATGCAGGTCTCAAATATGCAACCACCAAAGAGGTTGGCACCAAGAACCTCCATGGTGGAAAGAAGTGAAGGCTAACCACACAAAGGGTTAACTAGGACCCAAATATACACCGAAATGCTACACCGCACTTCCACAAACAATGAAGCACATCTACAAGTAACACTAACATGCTAGGTTGGTGAAATCAACATTAAAGCTAACAAGTAACCACATTCACACTTCACCAGGTTCAAAAACAGCCTACAAACCACTTAGCAACATTGCACAACATCCTGGAATATTCCAAGACCAAAAAAATGTTCTAACACTAGTGTAAACACATGCAACTAAGAATAATATCATCCTATGTAACCAGCCAAAAAACCACTAAAACAACACATGAACCAATCTTGTGGAATAGATAAACACCAAACCATTCAAGGGAAGATAGATAGTTGAGCAATATTAACACATTCCAAAATCCACAAGACAAGAAACTTCAACGTGGAGAAATGCGGAGCAATTCCATTTCTCACAAACAACCTTCTTCATAGTCCAACACACTATCAAACACATCTACTATTGTACGATCCAAAACTTGAAACTCTAGATATAATACCTCTAAACACTTCTAAACATCACATCCAAATCACACAAGCACATCTTCAAGCATGAAGAAATATGGAGCACAATACAAAACACGCCCATGTCACCTTGTACACTCTTTATGCAAATTTTCTCAAAATCACTTGGAAACCAAGTGACCATGTTGCATCTACAACACCTGCTCAACACCACAAAAACCTTCTCAACATAACCACACTAGAGGTTGACATAGGTTGAGGTCAATGACAACACTAATGACAATATAGTGCAATAATCTCCCCCTTTGTCATTGATGGCAACATGTGTTGAAAAACTATCAACAACAAAAAGAACTCTGATATCCAACTCTCAAGCAACAATCCCCCTCACTTGGACATTTCAAACTCCTTTCTCTCTCTCCCTTATGTTTTTCATACTTCTCTTCCTCTTTGAAATTAATGGAAAAGGGAAACACCTACCCACTTCACTTCTCTCTCTCTCACACACTTTTAGGCACAACATATGCCCCCCTGACTGCACCAACCAAGGACATACCACTATCTTATCCCTTTGAGAGGTAGCCTTCATCACTCCAGGACAAAGAATTCATCTTGAATTGCACCCCTATACAAATGTACCATCTTATGAATCTAGTTGAAAGAATAAGGGGCAATAAGCCCTAGCTTGTTTCTGGGATAGTCAAATGTATCATTTTGAAGAGACTTTGTGAAAATTTCTGCTATTTGATCCTTTGTAGGTAATACTCCAACCTTACTTCATTCTCAACAACTTCCTCTCTTGGAAAGTGATACCAAATTGAGATATTCTTTGTTCTTGAATGTATTACCATATTTTTTGAAATATTGATAGCACTTGTATTATCACACAAGATAGAAATAGGTTCTTCATATGATACTCTAATATCTTTCAATGTCTACTTCATCCAAAATACCTATGAGCAACAAGATGTTGCTACAATATATTCTTCCTCTACAATAGATAATGACACTAAACCCTACTTACTCAACCAAGAAACTAGTTTGTTTCCAAGGAAGAAGACACTTCCACTTCTACTTCTTTTGTCATTTGCACAACCTACCCAATCTACATCTGTATAAGCACTCAAAAAGAAGTTAGTATCCTTAGAATACCATAGACCATAGTCCAGAGTATTGTTCAAATATGTGAATATCCTTTTGACTATTTCCACATATGATTCTCTAGGATCTTGAAATCTCGTCACAAGACATATTGCATTCATAATATCTGGTCTAGTTATAGTTAGATATAGTAATCCACTAAACATGGATCTATATTTGGTCTGATCTATCTTACAAGATTCATCATTTTTTACCAATTTACAACCAATAACCATGGGAGTACATACTGGTTTAGAGTCCTCCATTCCAAACTTCTTTAGCATTTCCTTAACATATTTTGATTGTGTAATGAATTTACCTTTTTTTGATTGATTGATTTGCAACCCAAGGAAGAAATTCATCTCCCCAAACATTGACATTTCAAACTCATTTTGCATCTCCTATACAAACCTTTTACACATTTCCTCATTTCCTTTAAAGAATGTCATCAAAATACACAACCACAATCATAATTTTATCTCCCTCAATTTTTGAAGTAAAGATTGCTATTTACAGCACCCTTTTTGAATCCTTGTTGCACTAGGTACCTGTCCAATCTTGCATACCAAGCTCTAGAAGCCTGTTTAAGTCCATACAATGCTTTCATCAACCTACAAACCATATCAAAATCTTCTAATAACTGAATTTTTTTTGGTTATTTAATGTATACCTCTTCTTCAAACTCACCATTCAAAAATACAGACTTTACATTCATTTGATATACCTTGAAGTCTCTATGTGCTGAAAAATCTAAAAACATCCTAATAGCTTCCATTCTTTTTACTAGAGAAAAAGTCTCTTCAAAATCTATTCCTTCAACTTCTGAGTAGCCTTTACACACAAGCCTAGCCTTGTTTATGATAACTTCTCCATTCTCATTCAACTTGTTCCTGAAAACCCATTTAGTTCCTATCACATTCTTGTTTGTTGGTCTTGGGACTAGTTCCCATGTTTGATTCTTCTCAATCTACCTCAACTCTTCCATAGCTTTTAACTGATTTTCATCCTTCCATGCCTCAGTTACTATTTTAGGTTCTATCTCAAAAAGTAAATAGATGTTTACTTGTTCCTCTTCCATAGCAACTTTTTCTTCTTTCACCATACCTTTTCTTTTGTCTCTGATTATTTGATCCTTAGAATGATTCCTCTATACATACTTAGGAGTCTTAGGATTCTTTTTTGGAGCTTCTTCTTCTTGCACTAGCATCTCCTTTTCTTTCTCTTCTTATTTTTCTTCTTCTTTGCAAGGGGTTTCATCAGATTCATATCCTTCTATCAACACTGAGCTCTGATGTGATTCTTCATCCACTTTGAGACTTGCACTTTCAACTATCTCCTTTAGCATTTTGTTGTAGCACCTGCATGCCTTACTCTTTGTATAATATTCAAGGAATATTCCTTCATCTGATCTTGCATCAAACTTTCCTAAGTTCTCATCATCTCTCCTGATATAAAATTTTCTTCCAAACACTCTAAAATATTTCACAGTAGGATATTTCCATTCCATACCTCATGGGGGGTCTTTGAATTATTTAATCTTTCTTTTCCTCTATTAATAATGTAAATTGTAGTATAAATAACTTCTCTCTACTAGATATCTGATAGATTTTCTTCCTTCAACATGGTTATTGTTGCCTCCTAAAATATCCTATTCTTCCTTTCCATAACTCCATTCTGTCGAGGAGTCCTAGGAGTTGATAAATGTATTTTTATCCCATGATCTTCAAAAATAATATTAAAATCATTGGAGATGAACTTTCCACCTTTGTTAGACCTCAGACACTTGACTTTCAAATCCATTTCATTCTCAACCATATATTTAAATGCTTTAAAATTATTTAGAGATTTTAATTTTTCTTTGAGAAATGTTACCCAAGTCATTCTAGAGTAATCATCTATTAACAACATAAAATACCTATCACATTGAGACCTTATTTTTCTGGTAGGTTCACAATGATCTATATGCACCAACTCCAAAGGCCCTATGGTAGAATATTCTTTAGTTTTGAACCTCTTCTTTTTATGTTTTCCAAACTGACACTCTTTGCAAATTGCATTGAAGGCTTTATAATTCTTGGAATGTCTCTCATAGCATGAGTAGAAATGATCTTCACTAGGCTATTAAAATTGATATGACACATTCTTCTAAGCCATAAACAACTTTTATTGATTTATGACATAAACCACTTACCACTAGCACCTTTGAGTTGATAAACATTCCATTTTGTCCTTATTCCCGCAACAATCAAAGTTCCAAAGCTTCCTTATCTGATTTCACAACCATCATCTTGAAACACCAGATTGTATCCTCTACTACACATTTATCCTACACTGAGAAGATTATGTTGGAGACTCTTGACATAAAGAACATCATCTATCTTATGATTTCCATCAAAACTAATTGAACCTTTTACATAGATCTTAGCAGATGTGTCATCACAAAACTTAACAAGACCACCATCATACTTTTCAAGTTTAACAAACTTACTCTTATCACTTGTCATATGATTTGAGCATCCATTGTCAATAATCTAGTAGTTTCTCTCCTTTCTTGCATGAAAGTGTAATATTCCTTGCCAATTCTGACCTCAAAATACTGATTAGAGGCTCAAGGAATATTGTCAAGCTCACCAAAAGGGGAACAAATATTTTGGTTGCTATGGTACCTCTAACACTTCTAGTGTTTTTCACCCTAAAGGAGAGGGATAGAAAAAAATGGAAATGTTCACACTTAGGATGCTTTGACTCAAAACTCTTCACTTGTTGCCTTTGGAATTTTATCAAACAGTTGGTGTGCAATCTAATATAGGACGATAAGAACTATTGATTGCTTTATTTTGACTTTCCTTGTTACCAAAGATGTTCCTTTGAATGTTTGCAATGGTACCAATGATAGAAAATGACAACTATGAATGTTCCCAAGATGAAATGCAATTGTTTTTATGTATTTTTGATGCATACAGATGATTGAAACTACTTGTAGTATGCAACTACAACAACTAGGAATTATGACAAACACTTTGGATGCAACCTAAGATGGCATATGTGCAACTATAACTAAGTGACATTAACACAAACACTTGGTATGCAACTAATAATAATATTTATGCCAAAATGAGAACCTACAACCAAGTGATAATTTTTCAAACACTTGGAAAACATACTTCAATGTATTAAAGTTTGAAAATTGAATATTCCTGATATGAAAGTTTGATTACAATTTCAATTTGCAAAGAGATACAATGATTGAATTTCAACTACCAAAAAACTTCAACAAAGTGCTCTCATGGCTGCCAACAACTTCAAACCTTTGTACTCAGAAAATTATGCAATACAAGTTCAAATAACATAAAAAAACCTGATTTTCGAAGTGTGAATGATCAACAAAATGAATGAATAAGACCTCTGATTTTTTCTTGGAATTTTTGAAGCCTTCCAAGCATGAAATTTCCCCTCCTTGGTGAAGCCTCCCTACACTTTCCTGTTAATATTTTAGATAAATAAATCCAGCAATATAACCACTTCTTGGCACTTGAAATGATCGGTATGACTAAAGGATCAAAATGCAACAATGCCCAAAACCATAGGATGCTTCAATGCTGAGATATGAGCAAAAATATCATGCCAATGGTGCCCTTGCTGCTGTGTATCAAACTTTAGAAATAAATAAAAATAATCTAGAAACACCTCCAATTTGTTCCTGAAATGATCTCCAAGCAGCCACGAAGAGTTTGAGCCAATACCCACAAAATTCAGATGCAAGGATGTGCCAATATGAACCACATCTAAATATGAGTATGTAGATTAAAACCCTCCAATGACTAAAAATAAGCTCTAATGAAATTTTTTTATATCCTCCAATGTAGCACAAATTGGACTTCTAAAATAAAGCCCACTCAATTAGCAATAATTCAACTGATATTTCAAAACCTCAAAATTGCATAACCAATGAGAGTTTTCATTCCCAATGGTTGGAAATGGCAGAAACCCTAGATGGCTCCCCCACCAAACAATAACATTAAGCAAATATCAATTCCTGGATGCTTCAAAGCTTGGCTTGAACTTCCTTTATACTTTTTCAATCCATCTTCAAGAAGCTTCTAGAAAATAATATTATTTTATTTTATTTTATTTTAGTGACTTTATGATATAATATTTTATTTAAGTCACTTTATTAAATTAATTAAATATAAGGTCACTTTATAATATTCATTTAATTATTAACCTTACAAATAATTAATTTAATTATTATCTCCCTTATTTCTCCAATCCAACTGAATCCAGGAAATGGAACCCATCAACTGACTAGATAACTGCTACAAAGGACCCGCTAACCACGCTCATTAGCCTATGAGGGTTAGGAATAGGCTAAACCATCCACAAACAACATTAGAAAAAAATGGGGACATTACAGCTTTCCTTCCATGAAATTGCTTGTCCCCAAGTAATTCACAGCTGTAAGGAAAACTCTCCCCCACTTGGATCCCAAGGGAAAATCTATGTAATGTCCTTGCTATCACCCAACATATCTTGTAACACCAACACTGACACAACTAACTGAACCTGTTGAATCAACTCAATCTCACCATGAAGTGTCGCAGGAGTATAACCCTCAAAAGGAAGCAAATCAAAAGACTGACCATATTTACTTCCAATCTCTGCATAAGGTAAGCTATCATACAAACTATCTATCACATGCGCCACTGAATTGTGCACCTAAAATAAATCATGTACATGAGGATCAAATGTAAATTTGCACGCACTCCTCACCATGTAAATCTCAAAAAGCTCCTCTATGAGCCCTGTTTGCAATCTCGATGCATTGGAAGAATCACAAATGCTACAATCAATGCCCATATCGGGACTGGAATCAAGTGAGTGATAAAAATCTAACTCAAAGAGTGGATTATCATATGACCATGTAGCATCTGTCTCGAACAAGGGATTGTAGATCATCTCACACTCCTTCTCTTGAACCACCTCCTTCTCTCTCTTTCTATCCAACCCCTTATAAAAAGAGATAAAATGCAAAATCCCATCTATAATTCCCCTCAACATATATTTCCTATTATCAATCTCAAATTTCATTTCCATTTTAGGCACGTTGAGGGTAAATTCTCCTAAGTCATGGAGCCATTTCATGCCCAACACTATGTCCATCTCATCCATGTTGACCACATAGAAGTCAGTTTGTAACTCATAATCATTCAACAACAAGGTGAGATTATTTATCCATCTAGTGTGTGGGAGGGTATATCCATTAGCAACTCATACTCTGAACCCATCAAAATCCTTGGTTTGAAGTCTACATCCAGCCACAAAACCCTCATCAATAAAATTATGTGTTGCTCCCGTGTCAAGAATGGAAATGCAACATTGTCCCTCAACTGTTCCTCTGAATCTCAATGTAGTCTCATCCTGCACATTAGCAAGGAATGCTAAAGGAGCCAAATTCCCATCAGCTGATGCCTTCTCATCTTGATCATCCCCTGTATCTGCTTGCTAATCCACATTTTCAAAATGTCCTCATAATATGCCCACATCATACAATTTTCCTTTCCCTTAGGTCTCAAAGGGAAATCATGATCCCTATTATATGTTTCCTTACACCAATAACACAATTTATTTTTCCTTAACTCCTCACATGACTCCCCATCCACCATGGTTGCTGATTTCTTTTTCTTATCAGTAAATTGTTGAGGATTCTCATTGTTGGTTGAACATCTTTATGCAAACTCTTGCTTTTTGGGGCTACGAACTCCATACTCCTAGCCTTCTTCATAGCCTCTTGTAGTGAAGGGGGATCAAATGCTTTTATCCAAACCTTCAATGGCTCCATCAATTCTTTTGTAAACAAAACTACCAATCTCCTTTTAGTAATGTTAGGCACCATTACTGACAATATTTGAAAATCAACAACATATGCTTCAAGAGTTCCATGTTGCTTCAATTGTGCCAATTCTTGAAATCTCACCTCTAGATCCTTATAATCAAATATTTCTATCAACTTATTGGTGAATTCCTCATAAGTGTGGATAAGGTTATGGCCAAGAGTGACCAATCCATGGTACCACCATTTGTGAGTAACTCCCTCCAAGTGTAGTTTAATGAATTTGATAGCACCCTCTTTGGGCATTGGTCTCAATGAAAGGTAGTTGTCTAGCTTTTGCACCCATGACCTGGCTATACACTTGTCACTTCCATCAAAATGGGCCAAAGTCACCTTTCTAAGAGCTTGCTGATAGTCAGTTCTTGGAACTATAGGAGGATGGTGATCGTTTCTTCCACCATTTCTTCTATTCCTTTGATTTTTGAACTGATCAAAGGTCCACTGGTCTCTAAGATCAAGAGGTAAGGTGGAATAATCCATGTAAGCTTGTCTTGCATCATTTGCAAAAGGTACTACAACCTCCACTTGTTGTTCCTCACTTGGAGTGAAAGTGGGAAAAAGAGGTTGTTGGTGCTCCAAATATCAATAGAACAATTGAATCCTAAAGACTTAGCTAATGTCTTATGCTTAGACTCAAAGGTTGATTTGGCCAACTAACAGGAAATGGAATTAACCCACATTTCCCCTGCACTTCAGGCTCTATAAAACCTAGGGGGTGACCCTTCAACAACATCTAAAGATCTAGATACACAATTAACATGATATTGCTTAACAGATAATGTTCTCACAAAATTATGCTGAGAAACACAAAATATCACTCAAGATTGGCTAAAGCATTAAGTGAATTTCACTAACCAACATGGAGAACAAGGTAAACATACAACTCAACATACAAAATTGAAATGATTTTTAATTTTAAAGATTTGGGACCAAGCTGAAAACAACAGAAGCATGAAAACTTGACTAGTGCTAGAAAATAGGCTATGGAGTCATATAACAAGCACTTCATCCTACAATGTTGAACATGTTATGAAGATCTTTGCAATTGTTATCAAATTATGACAACAAGACCACTGAAGCTTCATCTAATAATCATTCTTTACAAATCCATCTAAAACACAACACTCCTGTCACACTTGTTGAAGCAATTACACTATTCTCTGAATAATAGGCAATAATAAGTCATCTTGTGATTCATTAAAGAATTTATATCATTCAAAAAACAAAAGACAACAACAAATGTAACTCAATGCATGAAAAGATTCAGATAATTTTATTATTGAATCCAAAAGAGTAATACATCTCAGAAATGGAGACAATTATCAGCTAAAATATAAACATGAGAGCACAACTCAGAACACACACTTTAGATTTAATGACTTAAATACATTTCTCCTAGCTTTATAATTCTATCCCGAACTGCTGCCCGACTTGTAGAGCTTTCAGAAATTGGAACCCCAAAATTAGAATCATGAGAGAAGAGAAGAGGATATAGAAGAATAGAAAATTCCAGAAGAATGATCTGAAATTTCCATCTAGAAACTCTATCACCATTGATTTGTAGCAAGAAAAGGATCTCTCATCTCTCTTCAACAAACATAATTTTCCTTTGCAATCTGTTGTTCAACAACAAAAAACTTGTCCACGTGAGAAAAAAACTTGTCCACATGAGAAATTTCACTCCAAATTTACCTAGCTGCTTGAAAACAACTCTGCCCATGAAAATTCTGTGAAAGACTTTTATTTCTATTCTTTACCTCTGCTGCACATTATTTTACTTTGTCAAAGTAAAACATTCTCCTTTGCACTTTTAAAATATTCCCAACATAAATTAAAATGTATCCTCCAAGCCATTGCATGTGTAAATGTTTGAACTTTACTTAGGGTTAAAAAATTTAACCCAACCCATTATATTCATCTATAGTATTTTATTTCACTTTAAAAGTGAAAGCCTTTAAAAGATTTATTGGGCACAAAATACTTACCCAGGAAAACATTTTACTTATGTTTTCACCACTAAAGAATTTCCATCTTAGCATACCCAGGCGCATCATTTATTTTTTCACCTTATGTCTTTTAAAATATTTTCCTTTAAGAATAAATCTTATCGGCCCAATATTTTGGTTTGTAACATTTAAACAATGCATTCAAAATTATCTCGGGGGCACCTACTTTATCCACATTCAAGCAACATTTAACATTAAATGTTTTGCCTTCAATTTTCATCAAGCTCCCTTTGATTATCTCTACCCATGTGTTGCAAATACCCCAGGCCCACTGTGCCACGTGGCACAAATTTGTTCACCACGCAAGAATTAAAAAACTTGCATTTCAAAACTGCGAAGTAGCAGGGAGCGGTGGGGATTTACCCCCATCTTGATGCTCTTCACTGGGCACATTTAAACCCCTTCCACATTATAGTTTAAAACCCTACCATTAAAATTAAAGGGGCCTCCTTTAATTCCTTACTCGAGCAATTAATATGCCCTGGGCCCACCATTCACACAAGCCTTTTCGCCAACATTTGAATTTTTAAAATATTTTGCTTTTGATATCCTGAAAAATATAAATCTAGCAAAGATTAGACATCATCTTCACCAGGGCATTCACCAGGGCTGCTCCAGGGCGTTCACCAGGGCTACACGGGGATTGGAGATAAGCACCAGGGCGTTCACCAGGGCTGCACGGGGATTGGAGTTAAGCGACCAGGGCGTCCACCAGGGCTGCGAAGTCAATAAGCGACCAAACATCCTGCTACATTTTTTAGGCTCGGTGGCAGCCTAAAAGTCATGGGGAGGTGGGAATTTTGTCGGGAAAAGTAGGCTAAAAAAGGCAAAGCAGAGGTAGGGCCCAGAAAGGACAAAGTGGAAAAGTGGGGTGCAATCAAACAGGTTTCCCAGTCGCTTTCTCTATTTTTGTTTGTTTTCTTTACAATCTATAAGTTTGTTTTTGTCTCCTTTCTTCATAACAAGACAAAAATTGGCATACCGGCATATTCTGGAAAACCCACAACAAACACATATTATATTCAACACAATACCCGCATATTCTGGAAAACCCACAACAAACACATACTATATTCAACACATGAGAGTTAAATAAGTGGAAATAGGGAAAACCTAGGTATAGCATGTCTGAGTGTCACGATAGGAGGACCACAAACCTCAAATACAAACTCAATACCAAAGCAAATGGGGAAATTAGAATGCATTGTGGGTAACAATAAAATGGCAAGCAAACCTCATGTGCAACTGAATGACCTCTTGAATCTTCTAGGTCAAGAAGGTCTAAGATTTCCAAGCTCTCACACTCCTCAAGGGTTAAACAGGTGGACCACTTTTCAAGATGGGGGTTTAGCGAACCTGTTGGCACCTTTGCTAGCGAGATTGCCTTTGCCAAGCATATTGAACCTTGTAAACATAGAAGAAAGGTTGATCTTTGTAAATGCAGAACAATACAATGGGATTCTAAGGCAGAGGTTGGCTCAAAAACAGAAATTGAAACATAACCAAAAGAAAAAAATCACTTTGATTCTACCAAAAGCTGGTAACAGCAAGACAGATGTATCTAGTGTGATATCCCAAAAAGAAGAGCAAACAATCCAGGCTGAGCACAAAAGCATTGGTAAGATAATAGGTGACATAGTGAACCTCAAGCCAAACATGGACAAGCTGGATGAGGGCATGGGAAATATAGAAGAGTTCACTACAAGCAAGAATGTTGCTGAAAAGGAATCTCAATAACTCTATAGCCCTACGTCCTCACCCTTATTATGGTCATCAAAGTTATATGTAGAAGAACTCATGAGAATGAAAAGTAGGCTCAATGTTCTAGAAACAAAGCGGAAGTATGAAGACAACAGGTTTAAAATAGTTACTGAGGAAAATTATAGGTTGGAAAAGGACAATAAAATGTTGCAAGAACAAATATCAAATCTGCAAGTCAACATGGAGAGGGGACAGCAAGAATTGGTCACTCTAAAACAAGAGTTAGTCCAATTAAAAACAATAAAAAGCGATAAATCAGTAGGGCATGTGTAGGATCATGGTATGCCAAAAAGTGGCAATGGAGAAAAAATAACGTGTTTCATTGACTCAAAAACGCGAAAATGCCGAGTTGACTTTATATGGCTTGGGTGTCAGTACACACTACCGAAGCAAAGCCCAAACCTAGATTTCCAAATCGGATATCTGATCCAAATCGGATATCTGATTTGTGACAACATATATATTTCCATATCGGCCCGATTAAAAGTTATTCTCATTTCACAACTGGTTAACCGCGGTGAGCGCATAGTGAAAAGTTCATTCCACAAATTAGATATCCGATTTGGTGTAAATCCATCTTCAAAAGGTTAGATTATTGATTTTTCTTTGCTCTAATCAAATTTTCAATTAGATTTGTGTAATTTTAGTTGATTTTTTTCAAAATAGGGTTTTTGATGATTTTTTATGAAAAAATTGGAGTTTAGTATGGATTTTGATGAAAATTGAATGTCGTATTTATCAAAAATAGTGTTTTTATGCATTTGGATTAAAAATTAGAGGACCTTTATAGTAGATTTTTGTTAAAAACTAGGGTTTTTGTTGGATTTTTTAAAAAAACTAGGGTATTTTTATAATATTTTCATTTATATTGTCTAATTTTAATTAGATTAATTTGTTTTTAATTTTAATCAGGCATTATGGCTGCTCCACCACCTCCACAGCCATCAATTCAAGAATTAATTTCTGAAAAATTGCAACAATTAAGGGGCATTTCTGAAGTTTATACGAGAGTCCCTCGATTATCTGAGATGTCAAACACAATGAAAGAAATAATTAAAAACATAGAAACCCTCTCCTCGCAACATAATGCCTTTCATTCGTGGTGAGAAGACATGAGAGAATATTATGCATGTGGATTGTCCTATGATGATGTGAAAGATCTTGGAATAACCAAAGCCCAAATAACCTCTTTATTTGTTAACCCCAGCACTAGTTTGCCAGTTAATGTTAATAAACCAAAACTTTCTATAAAATGGTGCACTCATAGAGACATTGTAGAAAACTTTTGGGATCGTTGGTGTATGGTTTTTTTGAAACCACCGAACAACAATTGTGATATACCATTTTACTTTATAAAAAAATTATATGTTGAGTTTGTGTTAGGGCATCATGTCAATTAATTTGACATTAAACCCTTCTAGGACGTTGGTGGAGGTATGCCCCAGGATAGACCAAGGGTAGTTAGAGTAGTCCCGCGCCCATATGTTCCCCCTCCTCCCCTTCCTCCGCCACCTCCAGTATACCATCCAGATATTATGCAGGATGCGGCCACATAGACTATCCACGCTATTCACTCTTTGAGTGGTCTTTTGGTTTTGCATGCTTTTGTAGTAGCTCAGCCACATTCTGGTGATGTTGGCGATGGCTCGAGTGCTGCTGCATCATCCTCATTAGGTCCACATATTTGTGTACCACATACTTGCTCCATGTGCCACCAGATATGCTTGGGTCCTCTTGTACAGCCTATCGAGCATCCCTTAGACACTTCCGATTATGACTTACATGATGTGGACATTATAGATCAGATGTAGGGGAGTGGAGCACAATCACGTAGAGTCCCTCTCCCTCGCTAGAGAGGGGACATTGGAATAGTGACACAGTAAAATTTAAGTTGTGAATTCATAACTTGCATTTGTTTTAAATGAATATTAATAAGAGATAGTATAATGCACTAATATTTATTTTCAGCATGGCTCTATTTAATATTGATGTTCGAGGAGGAGTCGATACACATGTGACAGATAAAATTCTGAGCGATTTCACTTGCTCCTGCATTTAATAATAAAAGATATATTTCTCAAAATTCACTATTACATTTATTTATTATATACTTTCTGTCATTACTGAAATTATATAATAACTTCTATGCATGTTATCTTATTTTCCTCTTGTAGGAAATACCTTGTGCGAGCGAGGTACAGCCTTGTCCAGATTATGGAAGTGCACTGTTGGATAAGGGGAAGGTAATTGAACTCAAATTCGATTGAATTAAGAATTTTAAGATCTTTTATTGATTATACATACATCGACATAGATTGGTATTTCATATGTACTTGTCATTTTTATGTGCAGGGAATTATGAGCTATATGTCCTTGTTGACAAGTGCCACAACGCTCGAAGCAGTACGTATTGGAACACTTGAAGGAGTAGGTTTTGAAGCACCTCAAGGAGGAGGTGTCAAACACCTAAAGGGACAGCTAAAGATCAACCTAAAGAGGTATGTGTATTTTATTTTGTGTTTGGTAAATATGTTCCTATTAATGACAATTGTATGCTAACTTGGATCAATTTTATGTTTTTGTTCACATATATAGATTGACATTACAAAATTTGGTTTGGTCGGTTCTTTGAGAGGCATATTCTAGGACTCCTGACCCTTTGAAGAGACGAATATTTTAGGTAATCAAGATTACAATTTTAGAGTTCAATTATAATTTAATGTATATTGATTTTGATGTTAATTATTCGATTTTAAATTATATAGTATAACTAATCTCAATTGTGGTTTGACTTTTTCTTGTGTAGCTACCTTCATAGGCAACGAAAGTGCTTCAAAGAGGCTCCATTTTGATGATCCACCACTAGTTTAGGATGAGATAGAAATTTTGGCACGTAAATTTTGAATAGATATCGAGATGGCATATGCCACATATTGTAAAACTTTGTTTGATTTGGCGTTGATGCCATTTTTGTATATGGACATACACTTGATTATTGGATAATTTGATATATAGAAGTTGACAATTTAAATTTAATTGCCTCCTCATGTGTATAATTAAACTCTTTGAAATTTTAATCAAGTGAGCAATGGTTAAATATCTTGATGTACAATAGCATAAAAAGAATGGTTATATTATGTAGTTTATTCATATTGCTGATTACATTGCATTGCACATCTTTCAAACTCAAAGCATTACTTCACATTGCATAAGTAACAACTAGATGCTTATAGATGAAAAAATTTCAATTACAATATAGTTTTTACAAAGTCAACCTAAGCAGTTATGCAATTACTTCACCGGACATAACTAATAATTAAAAATTTATTCATATTATTAATTACATTGCATTGCACATCTTTCAAACTCAAAGTATTACTTCACATTATATAAGTAACAACTAGATGCTGATAGATGAAAAGATTTCAATTACAGGCCTGCTGCCCCCTCATTCCAATACACCATAAATCCATTTACTCGCGTATGGGTATTTAAAATGGAGAAATACAAAAATAATATATATATATATATGCAGCCTAGAAGCATGAATTAGTACCAATATCAATGCATCATCATTGATTACCTTGAAGTAGAGATTTGAATCAGCATCATTCTTGAAGAAGCCCAAACTAGACAGGTACCAATCAATCCTTTCGTACCATGGATGAGGAGCCTGCTTAAGACCATACAAGGCCTTCTTCAGCTTACACACATGTGACTCCTTCCCATGAACCTCAAAACCATCAAGTTGCTCGACGTAAACTTTTTCCTCAATCATGCCATTGAGAAAAGTTGTCTTCACGTCCATTTGATGAATCTTCCATCCTCTTGATGTAGCAAGGGCAATGATAGTTCTGACAGAAGTGTAACGAGCAACAGGGAGCAAATGTTTCTTCATAATCAACTCCCTCTTTCTGAGAAAACCACTGTCGATCAGCCAAGTGTTGGTGTCAGTGGGTACATTGCTTGACAATGCTAAGAAAAACAAATATTCATTCTTCTGTGGAGAAACATCATCTACATCTGCAATAGAGGCTTGATGCTTAGGTGTATCTAAAGAATGTTTGGAAAAGTGACCAAACTTATCACACCTAAAGCATTGAATTTTTTCAATTCACAATGAAGCTCTTTTATTTGGGTTGCAGATCAAACAAATTGAAAAAGGAGACAAGGGGTTAGAAGTTCTAATCTACTTCCTAAGAATTCAAGAGACGGTATTGACTTGGTGAAATGAAACCAAACTTTGTTTCGCCACGCAGGAATCACGCCAACTGCGCAAAGCCATTGCAATCTTCAAGGAAATGTTCTTATGGTTTTGATATCATGAATAAATACCTTCCAATCAAACAATATTTATCCAGACAGAAGTTAAAAATCCACAGAGTAAGCTCAGGCTAACTTTAGGAAAATTTTATTCCAAGTGTAATCTAATTCTAATCTATCTCCAATCTATGGTGGAAAAGTTATGCAACCATGCACACTATTTGACAATAAAAATTGGTTCAAGCCCGTGTCCCAGCATAAACTTTATTAATAGAAATAGTCCTATACTAGCTCAGATTCTATACAGCTTTATCTCCACCATACACAAATGAAGAGCGAGAGCTCAATTTCCTTTAAAGTTGTGGGGCTTTATAACTCTCTACCATTTCAGGGCTCCAACATCTTTGACGGAACTTTAGCTCATTCACTTTCCATGTTCATATTTAACTACAAGTGCAGGACCACACTCTGATATCCTCTTAGGCGGTTTAGCAAAAGAGATTTCCATCTTTTATGCCAAAATATCCGCTCCTTTGTGAGTAGCGTGGACTGGCCAATCAGAGTTTCAAAGGCAAGGGCATGTAGGAGACTTTAATCTATGTTGACACATCCCGCTTTCTAACATGGAAGGCGGGGGCTTTGCTGAGTGTTTTTGCCAAGAAACAAGGGTGGACTTTCCTTTATGTATTGCTAGCGGACTTTGCTATATTGTATGCCACTTTTGTATGGTTGGGTGGGCTTAGTCTTAGCAAGTACCATGTTTTACTCTTGAAGTGG
>VDFB02368546.1:0-102350 GCA_007258455.2 Sequoia sempervirens
CAATACTTTAAAAATCATAAAGGGGCTGAACTAGTAATTGTTTTGAGATACACTGAATTATCATATCTTTTTTTAGTCAATATGTAAACAGTAGAGATTGTGGGTTTGATAAATCACTCAAAAGTCTTGATACCTGCAAGGAAAAACTCAGTTGTCGGTATTATATAATGAAAATGCATTTTTCTTGAAACCCATCTGGGGTTTTTTAGAAATAAGAGAATATCCATAAAGGACATCTAGAAAATGAAAGAAAAGAGCTCAAATACAAAACTCTCAGTTTGTTGTAAGGAAATGCCTTTTCAGAGATAATGATAAATGGAGGACTAGGGTTTTGAGACTCTATTTTTTTTTTTACAACTGTAAACCCAAAATACTCGTGACCATGGAGGTTTGTTTCACATGTTTACAAAGAAAATCTTAGAAGTAGACAGAGAGTCACGAAGAGAAAGGAAAATACAAATTTCTTCAAATATCCAAGGAAAGTCATGGCGGCATATAGTTTTTTCTGTAAGTTTCAAATTTGTGCAAAATGAAAGTTCATTTTTGGTAGAACGTAGTCACAAATATAGATAAAAGGAAAAATAATAGAGCCTTTAGTAAACTTTTAGAATGGAGCATTTAAATGGCTGTCATTACATGAAGATAAAACCAGAGAAACCCTCGAGCTTTAACATAAACATCTGTAGAAGTCTAAATGAAGGAAAAGGTTTGTGCACGCAGATTAATACTTACTCAAGCATGTTTCCAACATGTGCCTGTGAGTTTTCTTCATAAAGTCTCTATGAAGTGCAAGAAAAGTCTCCCAGATGACAAAAACCTACCATGGAAAGCTTTCCTCAAAGCTTCAACTTTCACTGTCAGCGACATTGCTTCATCATGAAGCTTCGAGAAAGTATGAGAAGATATCTTTCTTTTCTTTGCTTTTGTTTTAGGGTTTTTAGCCTAAGTCCAAATGATGCCGATAGGAATTAAATGGCATTTTTTATGTCATTGTTTTTTAAATAAAACAACTCGACCAAAGAAGATGTTAGGCATTTTTTCCCTTGAATACCTTTGAGTTTTGTCACGATAAATGCATGTCTACACATGGGTTGCCAACATGGAGAAGTTTGTGTTACTTGGATGCCACTTTAGCTTGCAATTGTAATTTTGATAGTTTTGACTTCTTAATGACACTCATCATAATGGTTGTAATTCAAATTTTCCTCTTTTGCATTATTTTTATTGTAAAACAAATAACTTTAAGTTGTGTTTATAATCCTTTAAGTTATTTTGTTGTCATTTAAATGCAAATTGAGGAGAGAAACAAAATAGAGGGAATATAGGGGAAGTTTTTTTTAGTTTGGAGACATGTACCCACAAATGTAGGGTCATTAATGGACTATGTTGGTGGTTTTGTCTACCTAAGGTATTTGGTTTGACCAAAACCTTATTTCTCACATGTTGGAGGTTATTTTAGAAGGAATCTAGAGCCTCATTTTTAGGCTTTATTGGGGCATCCAACCCAAGGTGGTTGCTTGCTCCTACTTTGGTGCAACCACTTGGGTTGTGTTATATTCACTCATGTAACTCATTTTGAGTTCAGTTCATATTTTGCAGATTTCCTGGAGATAGTTCTTCACCACATATTTCAGCATTGTTTTGTAACTCATTTAGTCATGCAAACTGTGAGTACCTTGGATAATTAATAGTATTGATACACTTCTACCTTCTCATCACTTGTTTTGCTTGTGTACATGTCATGGTGATTAATCGACATACTTGTGAAAACTTGTGCTTTTTTCCTTGTATTTTTGTCTCATTAAAAGTACCTGCTTGCAAGAAAATATTTGTTTATAGGTTATGAGTTGTGTGAACAACACAAGATATCAAGTTATGAAATATGTCTTTTCTTTCTAAAGTCTTGTATAAGCACCCTCTTGTAAAATACCTATGTAATCAATATGCAAAGATGAGTTGTGTAAGTCTTCTATCAATCTGTTAACTAAAAGTGTAACAAAAACTGAGTTTGCATTGCTTTTAGTCAGTTTGGGTATTTCACCATAAGATAGAAATCTTAGTTTCATTTCAAAATTGTAATTTTCTTACCTTTTTCTCAGAAAGAAAAGTAGTAGTTTTAGGTTAAACCAATAAAGAGCCAGCTTTCTCTGGAGGTACTTTTCTGTCATAAGGTCACCCACAACCTTAGAAAAGCTCCCATGTTGCTCATGATTAGCTGTGTCAAATCTCAGTCTGGGTGTAAATCATAAGAGCTAACAATTACATGTCAATATTTTATGACAAAGTGATATGAGGATTCTTGTGGGATTTTTGCTTCATATGTTTGTTCATTCAAATTGCTTAAAAAGTATATGCTATGGTCCCATTGAGGAATATTATCTTAGAATCCCATGAATTTCATATTTTCTTCTTGATTTTTGATTAATTCAAATGTTGTATGATTTTTTGGGTCTTGATTAATAAATTTTGGTAGTAGGGATGGTGGTGTTGGTAAAAGGGTTGGTGGTAACAAGAAATTCATAGGAATGATGGGAGTAATTGGTTTGGATGTTGGAATAAGTTTCCTTAGATTTTATAAAAGTGTCACTAACATCCTTTGTTTTTTTATTAGGAGACTTGTAGTCTGATTTCCCTAAATCCATGATTTACATTAACATGTATGGGATCCAAGATTATTTTCTCATGAAGGCCTAATCATTTTCCTTTTAGTCCATGATTTGATATATTTTGTTAGTAATGCAATTTTTTTGTTGAAACATAATGCAATCCCATGTTTAGATAGTTAGGGACCATTAGACCTTCCAACTTGCTTGTCTCCAAGGAGACCTAATTTGATAAATATGGTTATAACATGGTGATATGATTTTTGTGTTTGATCATAATTCACAATTTTTGTACCATGATCAATTATGTCCCTTAATGTTGTTATAAAAGGGCTCTCAACCTTACTCCTAATGTTAAAATTATAAAAAGTGTAATTGTTGGCTAATAATATAGAAAAACTCATTTTTGGGCTATAGAGTTGGTTTTGGCCAAATAAATATTTTAGGTTTCATGGAACCACTTATAGAGGTGCCTATTGTATAGGCCTCCTTGATCTCTATAATTTAAAAAGGGGCCCAATCAACGTCTCAGATCAAAATTTGGGTCTTTTGCATAAGAAATGTAAAAATGTGTTCAACGCATCATAGAGTTATAATTGAGAGTTACACTTACTTAAGATGTGTGTTATGACATATCATAAGACATCTTTGGTTAGAGATAACTGAACCAAAATAATTTTTTTATTTGATTATAACAAGTTTAAGACAAGTGGAAGAATGTGTTATTTCTAGTCTATGGACTCATCTTAAAATTTAGGTGTTAGATTTCTAAACTAAGGATTTGGGTGCCAATTTTAGGTTGGTTTTAGCTCATGGTTTTCTAATTATAATTTGACGGTTTTCATGTATTATATATTAGATGCTTCAGTTTGAGGTTGAGAGAGCTTTTATAGATATTGTTAAGCTACTATAATTCCTCCAAATCTCTAGGTCATGATACTCCTACATGAATACTTGCTCTATAAGTGTAATGCAAATATGGGTTAATTTAGAGTGTAGGGGTTTTCTCTCAAAAGGGTTTTCCCCACATACAAATATGTTATGGTATATTATTTATTTTAGGTGTTTCTTCTTTTTGTGATTATTTTTTATTTTTATAAAAATGAGATTAATTCAAGGCATAGACCCTATTATAATGAAGGATCCAAGACGTGGAGAATAATAGTTACATGAGGTATGGGACTAACACAACCAAATCTAGCAAACAAAGAAAAGACCAATACAATCATAGCAAATAAATAAAGGCAAAAAATATAAATTAAATACTATCAACTAGATGTTGCAACTTGAGAGCCACCTGGAATTTATTGGAGAGGAGGTTAACTTGTTCTCCAAAGGTGAAATTCATAAGATCGTCCTCTTGATTTCCTAGATCTCTAGTTTTGTTCATGGTTTTAACCCTAGTACATTTAGCACAACCCTCTTGACAATTCTCCCCTTTAATTTTTTGTAGCTCTCTATGAAGGAAACAAAGTATAGTGGCAACATTCTTGATGGTTTTTTTCTCATGGCAAAGAGTTTGGATGGGTTCTTTGTGATATCCTTATAATTTTCTTGCATATTGTAAACCTTCATATCCAAGTCTTCCCAATTGTTAAAGGAGGATACAAATTTTTGCACCTTAGCCCATATTTCCTCATCCTCCTATTTTATTTTTAGATATTTTCATTAGCAAACACCTCTTTCTCAATATCTTGCAACCTCTAGTTAGTATTTTAAAACTATGTAAGCAACCACCTTATTATTTGTTATGGAGATCTAAGCTTTCTTGAATTATCTTTGTGGATGATGAAAATGTGAATCAAAAATATCAACAATGCAAAAATCACTCTCACAATCATGCAATGAAGTTCAAGATCTTGGCTCAAAATATATAATTTAGAGAACAAGCAAAGTCATCATAGTTAAGATATTAATTTGCTTCATTGTTAGTTTCTCTTCAAAGCAACAAACTATGAAAGAACAATAATGATATGATGCAATGATAATGATAAATGTTCAAAGATAAATGATACCTATGCTTGATAAAATGACAATGACATTGCTTGATAATGCTTGAATGCTTGATAATGCTTGAACACTTGAATAATTGATTGTGATAAGAGTGCTAGAGATATTTTTGATAATAAAAGTTCTAGTGGGTATGAATGAAATGAAAGCTTCTTATTTATATGCTTCACTTGACATTTGATCAATGATGGGGATTAATTTGCAAGATCAATAGATAGGAAAATTCAAGATAAGGTAAGACCCAAATTTTGAATATTGGAGATTTATTTAATTCAAATGATAGCTTGGAGAAAAAATAAATATTAATTCATTTATTTTAGAAGAAAATATTTAATGCAAATAAATTATTTTTAATTTATTTAAAAGAGGAGTGTTAGCTAATTAAATAATTTTTTAAAATAATTTGATTACAAAGAACCAAAGATAAGTTGAATTTAATTTTAATTAATGTTGGAGAGAAAATGATTTAGTTGAAAAATATTTAATATTATAGATGAAAAGAGGAAAATGTTAGCTTAATTAATATAGATAGAAGAAATGACAAGAATACTGATGAAATGTTAAGATGAAAATGTATTATCCAGTTTTAGGTGTCTACATTTTACCCCTCTTTGAGATAATGTGTTTTATAGTGTTGTTTCAAAGAAAAAGATTGATAACATGCCTCAACAAAGAATAGGATGGAGATATGATGCCCCCTCAAGAGATAAGCCAAAGAAAGCAATATTTTGGTCGAGCTCATGGCAAGAAGGATTAGGCAAGGAAAAGGTAGGTTGATAAGAAAAGGCTAACCAAAAGCTAGAAAAAGACACTAGGCTAAAAGGACACTACTAGAGAGGACTTAAGAGGAAACCCTAGGGCTAGAAGGGATAAATATAGGGGTGGAAGAGAAAAAAGAAGTCATTTGCATGCTATCACAATCACCAAAATCCAAAGCCTAAGCATCACAAAGCAGAGTGGTAGAAAAGATGGCACATGTTCCTAAGGAAACACAGAGAGTAGAGAGAGTTCAAGTGTTCAGACGACTAGCCAACATAGGACTATCAATGAGTATTAATCTTGGGAACTTGTTGGGTAGAATTAGGGTCATTAATGAAGGGTAGAACTAGGAAAAACCAAAATCAACCAATTATGTCGCATCATGCATTGGTCAAAATAGTTGCACAAATGGTTTGATGCATTGTATTTGGCGAGAAACACTACCCATTTGGATTGCAACACATATGGTTGAAACCATAGGGCAATTGGATAAAAAATTTGTACATTTGGTAATAAAGCACAAATGGCTAGAAATACAACACATTTGGAATAAAATGCAACACATCTAGCAAAGTGCAAATGCAAAGCATTGCAACACAAATGGGACACAAAAGTGCATTATTAATAGAATTACACAACAAGCTAGAAATGCAACATGAATAGCAAGAAATATAGCATAATTGGAAAAATTGTGAAAATAAGCAAAAATGTAATGCAATTGGTAGAAATCAATGCAATTGCTAGGGTTAGACTAGGAAGTAAGATGAATGCAAAATTTTGGATTCTTTTGATTTTATGATGCAAAGCTAATAATGTGTAACTAATGGATGCATGATGAGGGCAATTGACTTTAGTCCCGAGAGAAACATCCCATGATGATGTAGCTAGTGCCTCAACTGACGAAGATGGACAAGGTGGTTCTAAGAGCCATAGGTCTATAGCATGTTGTGTGCATGCTATCGATTAGGGCTCGTTGAGTGATGATGATGACTTTGATGGAGAGGTGGAATAGCAACCACAACACTTTTATGCTTCCTTATAGGGAGGCTACCATTACTCTAGAGGATGTCTAGAGGATTCTCTAGATTTTGATTTTAGGAGAGAGGGTCATGATACGAACCACAACAAGAGTGCACTAAGAAAGGTATTCTTGATAAAAAAATCTAGGGATTGAGGATGGGTAGATAGACTTGTGATGAGCCATGGGTTGTTTTGACCCACTTCCATTGGTGATGGCAAGGATTATGTCCAGGTTCTTGGTACCTAACAAGAGTTTTTGAGGCTTCTCCATTGGTTAGGGGAGAGTTTTGGAGTAGATTATGGAGGAGGGAATAGTCTATGCATGGAGACCATGCATCTTAGCACGCCTCTACCATGATATGTATTAGGTAGTTTACAGATATAGTGCCAACCTATCCCATGACATGACTCTACTACAATATGGGCTTGGGAGCACAAGGTAGTCACATGACTAGTTACCTATAGGGCTTAAGGTGTTGGATTACCCTATGTATATATGTATGTGGGCATGGATTCCTACATACATCTAACAAACATGTGGTACAACTAATGAGAGATCGGTGACCTCGAGCCCATGGAGAGACTCTAAGGCTTGGGAGGAGGATGGAGAGAATCTCCCATTTTACTCACAACCATGATACTTGATTGGATGGACAATCCACATCATTGAGAGGTACATGTTAAAGAGGGTCAAATGCTAGTTCAAGCAAAGAAAGGATGCACCTATTTGAGAGGCGGTATTTTATAGGACTCGAAGAGAGTTGGTCGAATAGGGGCCCATGACCACTATAGAGACAAATATTGAAGAGCTAGAGGAACTTGCCCCAACACCTAGGACTTGAGGGAAAGAGAACGACAATTGGTGGGCACAACATAGTCTTGTATCAAGGATAGGACCAAGATAGAGGGTCAGATAGATAGTAGTGGGGGGATATGGGGGAGGACGGTGAGACAAAACAGGGATCCAGTTGTAGAGGTGGAAGCTCAATGGCCACATGATGGATATGATGACACGTAGTAGTCAGTGGAGGAGCATGAACCTCCATAGGTACAAGAAGAGGGAGAGGAGGAGAGGAGGGGAAGAGAGGAGGAGGATCCCTATATACAAGTAGTTACAACATGATCTAAGTAGGATGAGACTAGGAGGTAGTTGTAGAGAGCCCATGGCGACACAAATCAAGTTAGGGAAAAGCGACACAACTTACAAGCATGGGATACCCAGGTTATTATAGAGGGAGATGGCCTATGATAATTTGGCACAAGTGATAATTTAGAGAGATATATAGTAGGGTTGGAGACAAAAAAATGGAGACCCAACTAGCTTATGTCACTATAGAGAGGGATGTAAAGAGATCTCAAAGACTATAGGTAGAGACGAGCATGGGGATCCTAGCTTAGAAAGTTATGTTTAAGGATAGGAGGATCATGAGGGAGGCAAAATACTACATGACTCTCTATGAGAGAGGTTCCCAAGGAGTAACAGGCTCCAACCTACTCATCAAGGACACAAACATAGATCCAATTAGGGGCTCGGTTAAGGGGATCACGTTATGTGGGGAGCATAGGGCCATTACCGCCATGACCACCACCAAGACCAAGGGGATCCATAGCCCATTCAAATGAGGGAGATCAAGATAGGGTATATCCCTTGAACATATGTATTAAATGATGTATCAATTGATTTATGTTCATTTATTTGATGTAGACACCATGCCTATGGGCCATTGTATATATTGCATCCATATGGCTCATGTAGCCCATTATAGACATTTAATGTATTATATTATTATACAATATGACATTTGACATTGATTATGGATATTTTACATTATTATGATTTGATGCATGAGACACTTATATTTCTTTATGATTGTTGTATTATATTATTATGATGTGATATTTACTTATGATATTCACTTTATGTCATGACTAGATGACATTATTATGGCCATGCACATGTATGCTAAATGCAATATATAATGTTTATTATGATTATATACAAATTATTATATACGATCTTACAATTTACATGCTAATGATTATGACACTATGATGTATAGTAATACTTGTGAATGTAGCAAAACTTCAATCTTCACCAAGGATCAAATTTCAAAATGAAACCTATAAAGAGACGATGCAACAAAAAGATGATATGAAAAATGCAAAGAAAAAAGACACATTACTACTTTGAAGAGAAACCTTAACAAGTGGATATCACTTGTCATTTAATCAACTTGCATACACATAAAACACATTCAAACACAAAAAGAAATAAACTCATGTCTAAACCCAAGCTACTCTAAGCATATTAAGATATAATCCTTCATCGAGAAAATGGGAGACAAATGAAAGTAAAACATGCCAAAGAAGACACTCATGCTATGACCCAAGCTTCTATAAGAATATTAGGATAGACTTTCATCAAGAAAATGGGATAGAAAAGACAAAACCAAGGAAGAAAAAGAAAAGCAACCGAGAAACAAAATCAACAATCAACATATCTCTTGCCAAAGGATAAGCCCAGTTTGATAGATGAGGTCCATTATAGGAAAAATGCATCTATTAGGACCTTAGATTTGTTTTGATAATTCCCATCATAGGAAATATAATTTTTCATTAATATATTATAATGATTTTGATAGTTATACTGAAAGATAGGCAACAAGCTATGCAAGCCAAAGATTTATCTCAACAAAACATTTATTTTTCTCATGATTTTTTTTAAAGCCCAATGTTTTAGGATTTTCATATGATCTCAAGATACAAGAATCCAACCCAAAACCAAGTTCAAGGAACAAGGTTCTCCCAACTAAGCAAAGGAAAATTACCATGGGTAAAAGACATGAAAATAATAGATATGAACAACCAAGCCATGGCAAACAAGGAAAAAGGACATGCAAATGGCTAAAGATAGGTGAATGAGATGCAGCATAGGGGACGAAATAGAATGCATATGAAATTGTAGTGTAGAAAAATGTACTCCTTTACATTTTTACACCATGTTTGGGTCCCTTAATTAAATTGGACTTAACTAAGCTTCTAATTGCCTAAATTATGCATTCTAAAGCCTTATTATTCTCATTTTTTGAAAGGGAAACTTATATTAAACAATTGCCAATAGTAAAATAATTGCCTTTGAAATTATGTGTCATGAATTTAGGTCCTAGGACCCATTCACCCAAGGGCGAATGGGTCCTCCTTAAGTGCCAAGTCCTAATTTTTAATATGTTTTTGGTGGTCTTTTAATGATTCAAATTCAAGTTTCAAATGTTGGCTTGTGGAATCTAATTTTTGGGAAATTAGACAAACACCTATAAATGCATAGTTATTTTATCAATTCAAGTCTAAGGAGAATTAACATGCATAATCAAGAGATAATATGAGAAAAAATTATTTTCAAGAGCATTGAAGAGTAGATTTATCAAACATCACAGTAGCAATCAAGATCATATCATCATGTCAAATTTTATGCATCTTCATGTCATATTTTGGAGCTAACATTGTGATGTACGTTACAAGCATTCAAGCATCAAATAAAATGCCAAATCAAGCATCCAATCAATCCAATTCATGCAAGATACAATCCTTAGAGTGATGTGTTAGACTTCAGTCCTCTAAGGGCAATCATTAAGGGTTTGGCGAGTTGTAGCATAGCATTGTTCATTCATCAAATTCCTTCCATTTATTATTATTTAATTATCAAGGTTTAATTACCAAACTAGGGTTTGACCAAGGAAAACCCCTATTCACCAAAAAAAAACATTTTCCCCTCTTTGTATGTGCAAATTTGTAGGTGAAAAAGGATTGAAGATTGATCAAAAGAGCAATTTTGCAAAGTTGTCAAAGTTGTCATCATTGTTGTCAAGCCACAAAAACTCATTTATAGAATTTATTTCTAGCTTTTTGACAGTGGAATATGGAGAAATTAGGAGCTCAAATTCTAGATTAGAGGACTATGAAATCAGATTTTGGACCCCTGTACAAACTCATTTCCCTAGGGAAAATTTATCCTTCTAGGACACTCAAAACCCGCTTTCGGTGCCAGACACACATTAGTTTGCCCTTCTCAGATCTGCTTGAAATTTATTGTTTCTATTTGTGCTATCCTTAAAATCTACATTTCAAGTTTTACATCATAAATTGAGTTCATTAAGTATTTTATTTTTATCTCCCCAAAAGTGCATTTTAGTCATTTTAGTCATTTTTTGTCATTAGAAAATAGCCCAAATTCTTCCTAATAGGGTTGACTCACCTCAAGGTTGAAAGTCAATCCTATCCTTGGGTGATCTCATTTTCTAATCAAATATAGTAAAAGTGCAAGTGTGGGTGTGTTAGATCATCATATCATTTTGGTGAACCCTCATCCACATCAACCACATTTTTCTATGTTTTAGAAATGATGAGACTAGTATGTACAAACTAATAGGATATATTAAGGGTCAAGCATAAAAATTCTTATGATGAATGTTGTTAATAGGATCTTCCAAAGGTTCTCCTCCAGGTGCAACCAATTTACAAGCTTCGTAACCATAGTTTTCTATAATAATGAAGGGTCCTAACCAGTTAGGTTTGAATTTTCATTTATTGTCTCTATCTTGCTAATTCTTTTGAATCTCTTTTAGGAGCATGTCTCCAATATCAAACCTTCTACTTTCGATCTTTTTTATAGATATGATGAAATAAATTTGCATAAGCTTGTAAGTGATTTAATGCATTAAGAAACCTTGCATCCAATAACTCAAGCTCATATAATCTAGATAATCAACACTCTTCGTTGTTAATGACATGGTTCAACAAAACCCTTAAGGAGGGGAGTTCAACCTCAATAGGAAAAATGGATTTGATTCCAAAGACTAGGAAATACACAGTGGATCTTGTAGGTGTGTGGATACTAGTGTGATAGGCCCATAAAGTAGGATTAAGTTTCAAATACCAATCATGATAAACTTCATTGATATTTTTCTTAAGGATTTTCAATATAGTATTGTTTGAGGACTTAGCTTGACCACTACCTTGTGGATAATAAGGAGTGGAAAAATGATGTTGGATATGGAATTGATAATAAATATCACAAAAATCTTGATTTTTAAAAGATTTTCCATTGTTTGTAATGATAGAATAAGGGATACCATAGCAAAAAATGATATGTTTAGGATAGATTTGGTTATTTTATTTTCGATAATATTGGATAATGGAATGACCTCAACCCACTTCAAAAAAATACTCAGTGGTAGTGATAGTTAACTTATGAACATAGTATGAGGAAGGATGGATTTTTCCTACAAGGTCAAGTCCCCCTTATGAAAAGGCTAAGGAGTAGTTATCGGTTGTAACTCTTGGGTGAGTGCATGAATTAAGTCTCCATGTTGTTGACATAGATGATATTTCTTAGAAAAAATTTGTGCATTTTTTCCCATAGTTGGTCAATAATATCCAATTCTCGACAATTTTTTGACAAGGGTAGGTCCACTAGAATAAGCCCTATAAATACCTCATGTACCTCATGTAATGTAGTTTTAGCTTCTTCTAATTTTAAACACCTAAGGAGGACACCGTCAAGACTCCTTCGATAAAAGTTATCACTATGGATGAAAAAATAGGAAGATCGACGAATTTTTTTCTTTTGAGAACTAGATAAATTAGGAAAAAGGTTCTATCACAAAGATAGGTATAAACATCATGATACCAAGGAGAATTAGGACCAACAAGCTCACATACTAGTTCAGATTTAGGAACATCAAAATTAGAATCAAAATTTGTTCTACAAGGAATTTACAATGATGAGTATTAAGAGGCATATCTATGAGAGATCCAATAGTAGCCATAACATCTACAACTCTTTTATTTGCCCTTGGGATTTTCTCAAAAATGATAGTTGAAAAGTATTATATAAACTATCTACCATCCTCTTGTAAGGGAGAATTTTTTTATCCTTTGTTTGATAATCATCACTTACTTGCCTTATAACTAGTTGTGAATCTCCAAACATATGACATTCCTTTATTTTCCATTAAATTCCCATTTTAAGACCAATTATTAAATATTCATATTTTGTAATGTTGTTTGTGCAAGGAAAATAAATTCTATATGATTTTGGGGTACAATCATCTTGTGGAGTGATAAAAACAATTCCAGCCCCAAATCCATGTTGAGTGTGAGATACATCAAGTATAACCTCCACGAATGTGAATATCTAATGTTAAAATTGTTTTATATGAAACTTTTGAAATAAGGGGATGATCCACAACTAAAGGTGTGTCTGCTAATTGATCTACGATGTTTTGTCCTTTGATAGCCTTATAATCCACATACTCAATGTCAAATCCACTTAGGATCATGACCCATTTTTCTATGTGGTCAACTAGAGTAGCCTTAGACAAAAGATAATTTAAAGGAACCACCTTAGAGATAAGATTTTTTTGATGATTAGGCATGTAGTGTCTCAATTTTTGTGATGCAAAGATAACAACTATACATGCCCTTTCAATTCAAGTGTAATTAATCTCATATTCAACCAATGTATAACTAATATAATAGATAACTCTCTCCTTTCATGTATCATCACGTTGTGTGAAGAGAGCACCTAATGCGGTTCTAGTAGCCAATACATATAATAACAAAGGTTTCCCTTGAATAGGTGGCCTCAATTCTAGAGGTGAAGCAACATAGTCCTTTCATTATTGAAAAGTTTGTGGAAACTTCTCATCCCATTTGAATGTGACATTTTTATGTGAAAGACAAGTGGAATGTTGACACTTTTTTGCAAGTTGAGCTATGAAACATCTAATTGATTGACATTTTCCTTGAAGGCTACACAATTGTTTAAGATTAGTTAGAGGAGACATATTAATTATAGCTTTAGCTTTAGTGGATCCACTTCAATGCCTCTATGGGAAACAACATACCAAAGAAATTTCCTAGAAGTTACACCAAAGATACATTTTTTGGGTTTAACCTTAATTTATATTCTTCTAATCTATCAAATATTACTACAAGGATAACTAAATGAGAATCTCTTGTTTGCTAATAGATCATCCACATAATATTCCTTGATTTGTGTAAAAGGTCATGAAATGTTGTTTTCATTGCTCTTTGATAGGTAGTCCTTGCATTATTTAAACCAAAAGGCATAACATTCCAATGAAATGTTCCCCAAGGGCAAGTAAAATCTATTTTATGTTGATTTTTAATAACGATACAAATTTAATTATAACCAAAAAATCCATCCATTAAGGATAGCATCTCATGCCCAACTATTAAATGCAAAATCATATCCATGTTAGGTAGGGGAAAATCATCTTTAGGATATGATTTGTTTATATATTTGAATTTCATGCATATGTGGATGACCCCAGTGGGTTTGTTAATTGGAACTAGGTTGAAAACCCACTCAGGATACTAAATTATTCTAATGAATCCAACATCCAAATTTTTTTAAAGCCCAACCTTGACCAATAAGGTTACTTGAAGGTGCATCTTATGAAGCTTTGTTTTATTAGTTTTGAATTGGAAAAAACTATTAAATGATGAACTACCAACTCAAGGTCAAGGTTTGGCATGTCTACATAAGACCACACAATGTTTATAGATTTATTTTTAAAGAATTCCATGAACTCCTCATTCTCCTACGTTGATGAAGATGCTGCAAAATATGTGATCTTAGGACATTTAGTTGTACCTGATTTTGCTTCATGTGACTTTTCTATTAAGATAAAGGATTTTTATTGATACTTAGGCATGATAGGAAAATCAATGTTCTCATTTTCTTCTTTGAATAATGATAGATTATGCTTTCCCTGAGAGGTTTACCTTATAATATTTAATTATTTGTTGCGAGTGAGAGGTTTTGAAATTTAACCAGCGTATGATTTCTCATAAAGCGCAATGACAAAACCAACTTTATGATCTCCCAAAGGTGTAGTTTCTCTTAATCCCACAAATTTTGCAATAGTCTCATCATTTTGGAATGTATCTAGAATTGGTGGATCTTGTTGATCCCAATCTATAAGCTGAGGAAAAATAAGTGAAAGCTCCTTAGGTTGTGATGATGGGGAAGTAAATGATATGGTGGATAAGGTGCAAATAGAATTTTATTGGAATAGATTGTGATATACATGGATTCTTAAAAGGCATCCTAATTAGGAGTTTCAACCACAAAAGAAGCATTAGTACCTTTATTTAGACTAGATTTTAGCTTGAAAGGTATCTCACTAGGGAAGTTACATCCAAGTCCCTCATCATTATTCCTTCTTGTGATAGATATAGGATCAAAAATTTATTGTTCTTGACAACCTAAACCCTTACCTTGATAACCCATATTCTTAATTATTTGAAGGCCTTTAGGATAGTTTTCCATAGGTAGAATAAGGACATGATCCTCTTCATCCTTATATAACCATGTGGAGACGTCATATTTAATGTTTTATTTTACCAATTCACCCCAACACAAAAAATGTGGTCGATTTAGATTTGATAACTACAATTGATATATCTTGCATAGGTTTAGGTCTACCATATATTTTGGGTGAAAGAGGAAGTTGGTCCACAAAAAAGGACTGTTTCATGTTATATTCTCTTAACCAATTATCACTAACTTGTGCCTTGATCTCTAGAGAAGTGGTATGTAGATAAGAAGATAAGGACAATGTGGATGGGTCTATGTAAGATGATGAAGATGGAGCTGCTTTATGGGTAGGTGCATGGATAGGTTTGTGATATTTTTCTTCCAAGTTTTTGCAATACTCAAAAGGGTGAGGATCCCAAGGAATTGTGACTTTAAAACCCTCATATGAAACTTTTAAGCATTGATGATTTGTAGAGGGAACAAATTGAAAGGAATGTATCCATGGATGGCCAAGAAGGAAATTATATGGGAGATCAAGGTCCAAGACTTGACAAATGGTATCCACTATAGTAGGGCCAACTTGAATTGGTAATTTTATTGTTCCTTCAAATTCATGCTCAACGTCATCATAAGCTTTTATGGTGATTTAATTTTGAGAATAAATGCCACCATCAAATTATCCTAATTGCTTTACTAACTTGAGGGTATAAATGTTGAAAGAAATCCGGGTGAGCGGGAACAACTTTCTACACAAATCTAATCAGGAGAGAGTTACAAAATTTTCATTTTAACACCTTTAACAGTTACAATGTGAGATACACATGGAGAATAAAGAATAGGACAAGAAGTACACAAATGCAATAACAACAAATATACATGGGGAAAACCCTTTTAGGTAAAAAAACACCACCCTCCAAAAGTACAATACTTTCTCTATTACTTCAAACAATGGATATAAGATATCACCAAGTACAAGCTTCTTCAACAAGTGCTTCAACACAAACACCTGTTCTAGAGTAATATTGGTAGCACTTCATTACCTGCAAACAAACTATGCATTCTACAACTCAAGGCACTCAATAAATAGAGTGATACAAGCTTCAAGAAGCATCTAGAAGGTGAGGGGCGTCCAAATCCAAAAGCCACAATATTCAACACCATAGACATATATTTGGACACATGTAACATATTCCCTTACACCCCTTCCAAGTGTCAAACATACAAATAGTCTTCTTCCAAGCTTGGGTGCCCAACATATGCTAAAAATAGGCTATGAAAGATGCCTTACACATCTTATAGCTATCATAGAATCTGTCATAGTTGACAACACTTACAACTGTAAGAGATTTTTTCATAACTAACAACACTTACAGTTGTAAGAGAATCTATCATTACTGGCTAAAAATAGTTGATTCTCTTACATCATGTCATAACCCAACTTTCACCCATACATTCAAAGATGCCTTATGACACTTCATAGAATATGTCATATGTCATAGATTCTAAAGTGGGACACCTATGTCCACTTGGGATGATGATGTGTTATCCAATCACCTCCAACGAGGATGCCACCCAGTCGGTGGGTCCCAATTAATGACATGACACCATAGGAAATTAAATAATACAAATAAATACATTAAATCAAAACAATTAAATCAATGTTAGGACTCTAAGGTTGAGACACCTTAATCCAAACATTCTCCCACTTGTCGAAGACCTACCAAGAGTCATACGAAATCATTTGCTCAGGGCCCCAAGGCCCATGGAATCGAAACACCATTTGAACTTCTCTGTGCTCACTGGTTTTGTCAATGCATCTGCAACATTCACCAAAGTGTCAACCTTCTTCAGGTTCATCCATCTTCTACCATATCACAAACAAAATGGTACTGAACATCGATGTGCTTTTTTCTGGAATGAAAGGTAGGATTCTTTGCTTGAAAAATTACACTTTGACTGTCACAAAAAATAGTAATTTGTCCTGCATCTAAACCAATATTAGAACACAATATCTTAAGCCAAATGGTTTCCTTACATGCATGAGTGGCTGCAATATACTCTGCCTCTGTCGTGGACAACACGACTCCAGCTTGTTGCTTACTCATCCAACTGATAGTCCCACCAAACATCATAAACAAATAACCATTGGTGGATCTTCCACTATCAATGTCACCTACCCAATATGAATCCGCATATCCTCAAATGCTCATAGAATTCTAAGGTCCAATAGGATAACCATGAAAACACAAGGCATACTCATAAGTACCTCGTAAATATCTGAACACTCTCTTTACTGCATCCCAATGCACCTGGCCAAGATTAGCCATAAAACGGTTAAGGACTCCCACTGCTTGGGAAATTTCTAGTCTTGTACACACCATCGCATACATTAGACTACCAACTGCACTTGCATATGGTATTCTGGTCATGTCCTGCATCTCGGTATGAGATTTTGGATAATCATTCATAGAAAGTTTTGTCCTTTGCATCACAAGAACAACTAACTATCTACAATCTACCGTGTTGAATCTTTCCAACATGGAGTTCACATAGTTACTTTGGCTTAACCAAATATTTCTATTAGTACTGTCTCTCACAATTTCCATTCCTAGAATGTACCTAGCTACACCTAGGTCTTTCATCTCAAATTGTGCTGACAACTGAAACTTCAAATCTAAAATCATACTCTTACCATTCCCAATAAATGACATATCATCTACATTTAGGACAATAATGAGAATGTAACCATTATCAGTTTTAAAGTATACACAATGGTCAGATTTAGATCTTTGTAATTCCAATGACAACACATAGGTATCAAAATTCTGATACCACATTCTAGGAGTCTGTTTCAAACCATAAAGAGACTTCTTTAGTTTGCAAACCAAATTTTCTTTACCTTTTTCAATGAAATGCTCTGGCTTTGACATGTAAATCTCTTCCTTCAAATCACCATGAAGGAATATTGTCTTCACATCCATCTGTTCCACTTCTAAGTCATATGTTGTTGCAAGTGATAAAAAAAGCTGGATAGATGTCAGCTTAGCTACATGAGAGAATATCTCCCCATAATCAATTCCCTCCACATGGGAAAACCCCTTAGCGACCAATCGTGCCTTATACTTCTCAACACTGCCATCAAGACCACACTTCTTGAAAACCCATTTACAACCAACAAATTTATGTCCAACAGGAAAAGGTACCAAATCCCAAGTCTTGTTTTTCCTTAATGAAGTCATCTATTCATCCATGGCTTGCATCTAGGAATCTAAATCATTCATACCCAATTCCTCTCTAACCGTCCTAGGCTCATCGATATTAGTAATCAAGGAAAATATGCAACTGGAATCTAATAATGAATATCCAAACCTTTCTAGTTTCCACCTTACTCGTGTAGACCTCCTTAAAGGCTAAGATTGAGGTTCTCCTTCTTCTTCAGAACTTTTAGAGCTACTTGAGCTCTCCTCATCATCAAGTCCACCCAGAGTACTTGGTTCTTCTTCTTCGGAGTCAATGGAATCTGAACCACCTCCTTCTTCTATTTCTCCTCTTTCTCTGGTTGTAGCTCAACATAGGAAGGTTTCATCTCTCTGAAAACCACACTTCTATTATAGAGAACCTTTTGTGCTACTGGATCCCAAAGCTTGTACCCTTTCACACCAACACCATAGCCGATAAAGATACACTTAAGAAATTTTTTCTCCAACTTAGACCTGTTCTCAATTGGAAGGTGAGTGCAAGCTTCGCAACCAAATACTCTAAGATGTCTTATTGAAGGATTTTTACCAAACCATGCCTCCATGGGTGTCTTATCAACAAGCGTTGATGTAGGATATCTATTGATTAAATAACATGCAGTGGCTACTGCTTCAGCCCAAAATTTATGTTCAAGTCTAGCACCACTCAACATACTTCTAGCCTTCTCCATCAATGTTTTGTTCATCCTCTCTACAACTCCATTTTGTTGTGGAGTGTAGGGAGTTGTCTTATGTCTCTCAATCCTATGCTCTTTACAAAACTTGTAAAACTCTATGGAACAAAACTCACCACCATTGTCAATTCTCAAACACTTAATCTTTGTGCTAGTATAATTTTCTACCAAGGCCTTAAAGTCCTTAAACCAACTAAAGACTTCAACTTTACTTCTGAGGAAATAAAAAAATGTCCTTCTATTGTAATCATCTATGAAAGAATCATAATATACAAATTTTGATAATGAAGGAACATTTATAGGACCAAAAACATATGAATTTACATAATCCAAGACCCCAGAAGACTTGTGAGAACTAGAGTAAAAAGAAACATGGTTTTGTTTTCCATATACACAATGTTCAAAAAATTCAAACTCGAGATTACAATCATCAAGGCCTTAAACAAGGCTCTTATTTTTCAAGGTTCTAAGACCCTTCTCACCAATGTGACCAAGTCATTGGTGTCATAACATTAAATTCTCGTCTTCTTTGTAGGAAGCTTCATTTCCGTAGAATGAGCACCCTTAGGTACCCAAAATGCATGACCATCGGATGTAGCTGCAACATGCTTCTTCTCTGCACAATCTAATGGTGAGGATGAAGAATCCAAAGGTATCTTCTTCGGTACATTAGAAGAACTATTGCACTGTACAATGCATGCATCAAACTGAAATAGAGAACCAATACGAACTCCCTTAGCCAACACCATAGCTCCTCTTGTCATCTTGCATCCTCCACCAGAGAAAACAATTTGCACTCCTGAATCATTTGGTTTACTTACAGAAAGCAGGTTTCATGCCAAACTTGGGATATGCAAGACACCATCAATCCATTTCACTCTTCCATCAAGAAATTTGATTTTGAATCTTCCATGACCAACAATCTTCAAGTGAGATTCATCACCTAGGTACACCTCTCCACCATCGAACTCCTCATACTTCAAGAACCAATCTTTATGAGAAGTCAAGTGAAAGGATGCACCCCAATCTATCAACTGCACATCATCTGATGCATGGGCTGCCAAGGCTGCAATAAAAGCTTCTCCATCATCTTGGGATGATTTCTTAGATTTAGAATCGGAGAAAGACTTATTTTTCTTCTTCTTCTCCTCCTTCTTGCAATCTTTCTAAATGTGACCAACTTCACCATAATTCCAACATTTTGCCTTGGAATTCTTACTAGGAGATTTTGATTTCCCCAAAGACTTTGACTTAGATTTCTTTTCTTTCTTTCTGCTTCTCTCTTTTGGGCTGCCACGGACTGCAAGGGCCTCCTTGGCCATCTCAATAGACTTCCTTCACATCTCCTTAGATAATAATGAGGAAACGACATCATCCATCTTAAAGGTGGAAGTAGTGCTTCCAATAGCCATTACTAGGTGATTCCAAGAGTCCAACAACAAACACAAAAGGAGCATGCAATGGTCTTGTTCATCTATTTTGTCTCCAACGGAACCCAATTGTGCAACCAACATGTTAAAAGAGTTCAAGTTATATGTAATGGATCCTCCATCTTCCATTTTTAGAGAATACATCTTCTTTCTTAGGAAAAACTTGTTTACCGAGGATTTAGCCTGATAGACATCACCAAGCTTCTTCCATAGAGAAGCAAAATTTTTCTCTTCATGGACATTCAGGAGAATGGAATCAGCCAAACAGAGTCTAATAAGACCCTTGGATTTCCTATCCATGAGATCCCAATCCTCTTGTTTCATGCCTGAAGGCTTAGTTCTAGAAATTGCAAGCCATAAGTTTCGGTCTACTGACATGTCTTCCATTTTGAACTTCCACAATTCAAAATTACCACCATTAAATTTTTCCATCTCAATCCTCCTAGATGTTCTTGCCATCTCTTTCTTGCAACAAGGTAACAAAATATACTCTTCTACAAAACTCCCACTGAAACAAAGATTAGCTCAAAAAACCCTTCTACCCAACAAAGGAACCAAGGCTGGCTAGGCTCTGATACCAACAGAAAGGAATCTGGGTGAGCGGAAACAACTTCCTACACTAATCTAATCAAGAGAGAGTTACAAAATTTTAATTTTAACACCTTTAACAGTTACAATGTGAGATACACATGGAGAATAAAGAATTGGACAACAAGTACATAAATGCAATAACAACATATATATGTGGGGAAAACCCCTTTGGGTAAAAATCCCCACCCTCCAAAAGCACAATGCTTTCTCTATTACTTCAAATAATGGTTATAAGATATCACCAAGTACAAGCTTCTTCAACAAGTGCTTCAACACAAACACCTATTCTGGAGTAATACTAGCAGCACTTCGTTACCAACAAACAAACTATGCATTCTACAACTCAAGGCACTCAATAAATAGAGCGATACAAGCTTCAAGAAGCATCTAGAAGGTGAGGGCTGTCCAAATCCAAAAGCCACAATATTCAACCCCTTAGACATGCATTTGGACTCATGTAACATATTCCCTTACACCCCTTCCAAGGGTCAAACATGCAAATAGTCTTCTTTCAAGCTTGGGAGCCCAAAATATGCTAAAAATAGGCTATAACAGATGCCTTACACATCTTACAATTGTCATAGAATTTGTCACAACCGACAACACTTACAGTTGTAAGAGAATCTTCTATAACTGACAACACTTACAACTGTAAGAGAATCTGTCATAACTGGCTAAAAATAGTTGATTCTCTTACATCCTATCATAACCCAACTTGGGCGCCAACTTTCACCCATAAAGTCAAAGAAGCCTTATGACACGTCATAGAATTTGTCATATGTCATAGATTCCAAAGTGGGATGTCTATGTCCACTTGGGATGATGATGTGTCATCTAGTCACCTCCAACGAGGATGCCACCTAGCCGATGGGTCCCAATTAATGACATGACACCATAGGCAATTAAATAATACAAATACATACATTAAATTACAACAATTAAATCAATGTTAGGACTCTAAGGTTGAGACAACTTAATCCCAACAAATGTTTAGGCCTACTCATCATCAACCATGACTCTTTTGTGATGCAAGAGCATCCAATGGTGTAGGGGAAATCTTGCATCATCCAAAAAAAAATTCCTTATTTTTTGTAGTTGTTTTCAGTCCCATGATGGCATTTAAGGGGTGTAAGATAGTTAGAAGTCAAAAAAGATGAAAAATGGTCACTTAATATTTTATTAATTTAGTATAAACAGGTTTGTATGGACCTAAAAATTTACCCAAGGAGCAGAACTGAAAAATATTTCTGGTGGCAGAAGAATCAACTCAATACCATGTACGGCTTGGGAGACATCAAAGTTTTCATCCTGAGAAATTTCTCTAATACAACTTCAAATTCAAATTTGAAAACCTTAGAAGCCCTAGAAAAGCTCAAAAAATGGATGATATGATTAGATAATTTCGATGTTATAGATCTCTTTGAGAGCTTTCTAATGATATATTATAATAGCAAATTAAACACCCAAGTCAAAAGTTATGGCTCCGGGAAGTTGCCCCACTAAAAAGTGAATTTCATTAAAATATCTTCCTGGGAAAGAAATCGTTTAAGTGGTGGGACTTTTGTCACCAAAATAAAAGAGAAAGTTACACTTTCTAGAACATTCTAAGGTGGTTATTGGTGTAAAATAAAGGGTTGAGTGGAGGTTATAGAAGGTGGCTCCATTAGTGTAGATTGTGGCTTTGAATAATAGAGTTTATTTTTAGAGTTAATTTGGATGTAATGAATCAAGTCCGTGAGGTTGTAGCCTTGTAATTTTTGAATCTGTAATTTCATTTTCTGAAAATAATTGAAAGCAAGTTATTTTTTGTCTTGCATTTTTTGTGTTGATATTTGTTATTGTGTTTTGTGTGGGCTTTGGGCGGTGTTGCCCTCATCATTTTGACTTCATGCCTATAAATGAAGACCTCAAGGTATAGGCCCTCATTATGAGATGGATCATCAAGAGAAAGGTCCTTTTCAGTAAACACAAAATGATGAGGAGATGAAATATGTTCAACCATGGCTTGAAATTAAGCAATATCTATCTTTGGGTACAAAAGACTCTTGAAGCACCTTGTCTAGGATTTCCTTATGTGTGGGGGATATTTTTAAAAGAATTTGAATGGATATTTGTGCTAGAATCTTCTTTAGATGATCTAGGAGGTTATAATCAGATTTAGAGGATGATACAAATTGATCTCCTTAAAGGTTTAGCTTACCCCTACATGTAGTTATTACACATTCAATATTTTTTAAAGGAGTTATGATGGATATGCGAGGAAATGACTCCCCTAAATGAGCTATGATGTAATTGTAAGGCATGCCAATATAATTAGATCCTTTGGTATTATTATTTTTGTTTGAAGATTCACCTTTTCCATGATCAATGATAGGATTCTTGAATATCTTGAGATCATCATTAGTTGAAGTTTGATTGTCTACACTAACATCACTTTGATCTATGAGATCTTGAGTAACATTTTTTAATTTAAAACTATCATAAGTCTTATGTCCTTTGATAATATGGTAGTCACAATAGTCATTTTCTTTATACCATGGAGGTTTAATTGTTGGTTCTTGATTTCTTACTTCCGGTAATGTGATATGTTTAGCTTGGATCAATTTTTTAATGTAGACTCAAGAGATTCCCCTAAACGAGTGTATAGCCTTTTAGGAATATTATTTTTTCTAGGTGGTTTTCTACCATCTTGATTATTTTGAGGGTTGATTGTTTCCAATTGTAGGGTAGGTTGAACATTTTGAACTATTTTTGCATCTACTACACCATCATCAACAGTGTTCTTGTTTTTGGTCCAAATCCTAGGTTTGTCTTTACATGTTGAATGCTTATCCTTACAATCTTAAAATAGTTCACAAGATCCTTAGAAATGAGATATTTTTCAATGTTAATTCCCCTTTCAATGAACTCCCCAAATGCATTACCACCTTGAATTTGAAGGTGAAAGGCCAATTCATGATTTATATTTTCAATGAATATGGGAACAAGTTATTTTTAGGTATAACATTTTAAGTTTACTTTCCAAATTTTCCATATTTTTAAAAAGGAAAGAAAATTTTCTCCCTCATTTTATTTTATACTGTAAAGGTCACTTAAGGAGGTTTCACATTCTATGTTGTATGAAAAATGCTTAATGAATTTATCTATCAATTCATGAAAGGTATTAATCTCATGAGGTAAATGTGAAAACCATTCAATAACTTAGCCTCCTAGGCTTCTAAGAAAGATGCACATTAGATATGTATCATTATAAGATACCTCAATACAAGTGATGTAAAATTCCCTTATGTGTTCTCTTGGATCAATGCCTTTTGCTTTGTATTTATCAAATCTAAACACTTCAAAATTTTGAGGGAAGGGGATCATGTTTAAAGACTTATCAAAGGGGTAAGGGCATATATCTTGCAAGGTGTAACCTTTCTTGGTGCTAATGCTTCCCATCTCCATGTTTGTTATCCTTTGTTATTGTTCTTGAATTTATGTTATCAAATCATTTGTAGGTGTCAATGGTGGTGCACTTATAGGAATGCATTGTGGTTGATATTAATATTGTGGTTGATATTCTTGGTGTTAACTTTTTTCGAATGTAATTTTGTTGAGGTTGAGTTTGTGGAATATAATATTGTTGAGGTTCAATTGATGGAATGGGAATATTTTGCATGTTTACAATACCCATATTTAAATAATATCTAACAAAGGTGATTAGTTGGTTTGGTGTAAATTGATCTTGATGTGTTTCTTGGTATGTTTTCCATTGAACCTGGAGTGGTGGTGTATATGTGAAAGTAGCAACCACCTTTTCTTTTATATTTGAATTGGATTTTGTGATGGGGTTAGTATGTCCATTTGTGATGGAAATATCTCCCTCATTAGTGTGTTAATTTGATTGACTTCTCCCAAAGTGTGAGATGTAGTAAATTATATAGGATCTTGTTCTTTATGCCAAGGAATTTCAAAGTTAGGGGGTAACTTGGCACCATGTTCCACTAAAATTTAAAGGTAATGATCAAGATTTTCCTTAAAAAAATTTCCAAAACTCTCATTGCTTTAGGTTCTTGCTCAAATTCTTGTAAATCCTCCAATATTGGGTCTTAATCATCCTCCACATAAGGTACCCTTAGAGGCTTGTCATGAAGGAAAGGTGGATTTAAAGATGTTCCTTGCTCATGTTGACCAACATCCATGATTGTTGGAATGTTTGGCTCTTCTTGATGAGATTCCATATTTTTCTTATGTTGAGATCTTGTAATTGGCATATACAATATAAGACCTTAGATAAAATAAGATTTTCCTTCAATAATTTTGATGCTTGTTTCTCAAACCCAAACTAGATCAAAGATAAAGTGGACCTCCAAATGATAATGATGATATAAGTATATAAAATGATACATCTCAAATGAACTAGAATTATGAGTTCAAGTAAGAAGATATTGATAAAATTCACTTGAATCATCCTCCACATAAGGAACCCTTAGAGGCTTGTCATGAAGGAAAGGTGGATTTAAAGATGTTCCTTGCTCATGTTGACCAACATCCATGATTGTTGGAATGTTTGGCTCTTCTTGATGTGATTCCATATTTCTCTTATGTTGAGATCTTGTAATTGGCATATACAATATAAGACCTTAGATAAAATAATATTTTCCTTCAATAATTTTGATGCTTCTTTGTCAAATCCAAAATAGATCAAAGCTAAAGTAGACCTCCAAATGATAATGATGATATTAGTATATAAAATGATACATCCCAAATGAACTAGAATTATGAGTTCAAGCAAGAAGATATTGATAAAACTAGACTTATGAGTCGAACCAAACTTGATGAAGCATGAAGGTTTCCAACTCAAGAGTAACCTTGGGCCTCTCAGGATGGTATATCCACAAATGATATTATAATTTTATAAAAAGTATAGGAGATCCAATTTAAACTTTTATAAAGTTTGATAATGATATGGCAAGATACGAAAAAGTTATCCACTCCTTAAATAGTATCAATGGAAATAAGACAAAGCCAATAAAAGATTTGTTTAAGCTTTGTTTCTTAATAATTTTTTTGTTTTGATTGATTTTTTGTTTTGACGAGTTTAGAAACTTTTAAAGACATTATTTTCAGCTAGAAGCAACTTGGAATATGCCAAAAGCACAACAAAATAACCTAGAAGCACTACAAGACAAACCATAGGCACTGCAAAATCACCTAGAAGCATTGCAAAATATGCCAAATACGCTACATGATAAGTCAAATGTGTAACAAGATAACCAAAAGTGCAGTTTTAGTAATTTTTCTATGTTTTCTATTTTAGTATTTTAGTTTTTGATCAATTTTCTTTAGAAAAGGACAATAAAGAATCAAAATGACTAAAAATCACAATAAATACGAGGCCCAATTTTAGAGAATTATTCCGCAAAAGATTTATTTTTTTTTTTGACTTTTTTGTTTGTTTATTTTTTTGATGTTTTTGAATGCCCTTTTGCTTATTTTGAACTTTTACAAATTTATGCTAAAAAAGATAAATACTCAGAGTAATGATATATTGTAATATAAATCCTAGGCTCAATTTTGGATGGATATCCCCACTTTGGTTTCAAGTGGAAGATGGGTGATCTAAACACTCAAGCACATAAGACACACCAACAAACCTACTCAAGTGGGTATGGCCAATAAGTTTGACTATGATGCAAAAGCTCAACTAAGGGTATTCTCCAAATATACCACAAGGGTATGTGAGGCCTTAATCCGTTTATGAAAGGGAATAATCCCAAACAACTAGGAGAATAGGGTAACCCTCTCCCCCATTCACTTCTTTAAGGTATAAAGTCCTTAGAGGCTTAGTCAATATTGTCAATATTCCACTTCCAAGAGGCGTGTATTTCAATTCACCCCCACTATTTATATTTTTCTAAAACATGAGAGTTGAGGTCATCCCATAGAGTGATCACTTATCTAGTTAGGCCCCTTAAAATAATAAATAAGATCATTTATTTCTAATCCTCAAGATCATTGATGGATGTGAGAGGAGAGAATACTTAAGTAGATAGTGGAGATTTAAAACAAATTTTCTTATTTTAGAGCCCAAATCCAAATGTGAGAAGTTAATTTTATTTCAATATGAAGAAGACACACCAAGCAAGATTGATAAAATCAAAGCAAATAATGCAACAATTTTAGCACTTTACAAGAATAGAGAAGTAATTAGAATGAATGAACTCGAATTCAAACACTAAATTTGAGAGGCCAATTTGATGAAGAGCTCCAAATCCACTTGCTTTCATTATTGTTTCAATTCCCTTTGAAGATCCAATTTTCTACACACAAGAATCACAAGCAAAGGACACAAAAGTAATAATGTAGTGTAGGAAAAGTATCCCTTTTTCACACTTAATTTGGGAATAAGTAATATAAAACCGAGCCTAATGTTCCCTTGATTTAGTGTTGTAATGTGTTTTACACATTCACATTAAGTTTAGGGTCCTCTTAAACTAAATGGACCTAATTGTGCCTTATTTAAGGTGTTGTAAAGTGTATCTTTGCACTTTCACACTAATCTAGGGCATAATTAATTAATTGGGCTTATTTATGCATTAATTGGTCCTATTTTTCATCCACAAGCCTTATTAAATGCATTTATGAAGGATAATCCCAACATTTAATAAATGAAAAATCATAATTTAATGTTTGAGATAGTGTGTTCCAGATTTAGTGATCTAGGACTCATATGCCTCCTTGGGCATATGAGTCCCATCTAGGTCTTGGGACCTGATTTTAAATTGCACATTAAATAAGACACTCCTAGAAATCTATGTCTCAGGTTTTACCTATTGGGACTCATACGCCACAACCAGCATATGAGTCTCACTTTAACCAAGACCTATTTTGAATCAAATTCTTGGTGGGATTTTATTATCCTAGATCTGATGTTGGCTTGTAGTGTTGTGATTTTGGGAATTTTGGCATAAACAAGTATAAATACAAGGCTATTTCATATAATTTCTCCTAACAAGACCTAGCAATTTTGAGTCAAGCATCCTAATATTTCACAAGAGCATTATAGAGTATTCAAGAGCATTCAAGAAGGAATTCAAAGGTAGATTTGAAGAAGATTATTGCAACAATTCAAGATCCATTATCTTATGAAAGGCTTGATGCATCATGCATGTAGTTTGGAGCTAATGTTGTGATGTATTGTTCAAGATCAATTCAAGTATTCAAAGGCATTATCTTTCATCAAGAATCATGATCAAGATCTACATCCATTGAGGCCACTTCATGTTTGTTTGCAGATCTACAAGGTTTCAAACAATGTTATATTGTTTCATCTTATGTTTCATGTTTCATTTCATTCATGCTTCATTTCTCATTAAGGTTTGACCAAGGAAAACCCCCATTCCCTAACAAAACAACACACACTCTCTCTCTCTCTCTTTGTGTGATTGGAGGTTTGTAGGTTGAAGAAAAGTGGATTTGAAGCCTTCAAAAGTACCAAAATTGCAAAGTTGCAAAATTTGTCAAGACTCATAGCAACTTCTATCTAGAGCAAGATATCCAACCAATTTACATGAAACCAGTGGGAAAGTGTTTATTTAATCCATCTTTAGAGGCTCACAAAGTTTCAAGTCAATATTTTGCTCCTGGGACACTTCGCGACAAAATGGGACACTTTGCAATAGTTTGGGCATATGAGTCCCAATACTACCTTTTTACCAGATTTTAGCAGATCCAAATCTATCACTAAGAGATTCCAAATCTTTCCTAAAGACCCTGTACTAGGACTAAACCGCCTAGTTTGGCATATGAGTCCCAGTACACCTCAAAAGCAACAATTTTTAGGGTTTTCAGGCCTTGCTTAGTCATCTTCATTTCTCTATGTACATCTCTATTTTATTCTATTTATCAGTTTGATTACATGCTTTCAAATTTAATTTTCTAGGTCACATAGCTAGACTTGCATATTTCTTTCATTTCCATCTTTCTAAGCATTTTCTTAGTGGTGAACCCCCTTTTAATCACACCTAAGGAAACCATCCTAACCCTAGTCCATTCCTCAACCAAGTCAATTGGTTGAGGGATCTTGGTTTCCTTTAATGAACTAGAGTGAAATAGGCCCTTACCCCTGGTTCCATCTCCTAAAAGGTAGAACCCTATTTCCTTGCTTTCAAATAATATCTCAAATTTTGGGTTAGCTATAAATAAAATTTGAGGTTAGATATTAGGAAAATAAAATCCACCTAAATTTAAAATAAATTAATACAAAATTTAAAGCTAAACCTTAGGTATTGCCCAGATGTGTAGCAATAGAGACTAGAAGCACTACAAATTTGACTGAAAGCACAATGACAACAACCAGAAGCATTACAAAGGACTACGAGAAGTGACTCAACAGTGACTGAAATCCCCACAATACATGTCGAATGTGTGGCGATAGGAACCAAAAGCGTATTAGTACATATCAAAATGATTTATGGAATATTCTAGTTGCTAGAAGCACCACATGTTGGACCAACAATGCTATAGATATCACAAAAGAGATAGTATCAACCAAAAGTGCAAATCTAACCTATCAACAAAAGAATTAACTATTTGCAAAATCAAATTGATCTTATATATATACCAGATGTCGTCTTTGCTAGCCCAAAAGCACTATCTATTAGTCCAAAAGCTTTGTGAATTGATTTGAAAGCAAAAATTTTACCTATAACCTCAAAGAAACATAAACATTGTAAAATTCTTTGTTAAATCTAGGATGTGAGTCCCATCAAACATGTCAAAAATTGGATGATGAAAATGTGAACCACAAGTATAAATAATACAAAACTCACACTCTCACAATCACACAATGAAGTTCAAGATCTCATATCAAAATATAAAATTTAGATAACAAGCAAAGTCATAATAGCTAAGATCTTGATTTGCTTCATTGTTGGCTGCTCTTCAAAGTAACAAACTTTGAAAGAATAATAATCATATGATGCATTGATAATGATAATTGCTCAAAGATAAATGATACCTATGCTTAATAAAATGACAATGATAACGCTTGATAATGCTTGAATACTTGATAGTAATAAGAGTGCTAGAGAGATTTTTTATAATAAAAGTGCTAGGGGCTATGAATGAAATGAAAGCTTCTTATTTATATGCTTCATTTGACATGTGATCAATGGTGGAGATTAGTTTGCAAGATTAATGGATAGAAAAATTCAAGCTAGGATAAGACCTAAATTTTGAATTTTGGAGGGAATTCAAAAGATAACTTGGCGAAATAAATAAATATTAATCTTTATTTTAGAAGAATTTTTTAAGGTTCTAAATCGAGGTTTGTATAGCCACCCTATAAACTCACGGTAAAATTTTAACGTGGCCGTGGTGGCGGGCCCTCGGTACCAGAGACGGGGAGACTAGAACTTCGTGACCGCCTCTGTAGCAGGAAGACTTAGTTAGCCTTTTAGAAAAAATATTTAATTCAATAAATTATTTTTAATTTATTTAAATGAGAATTGTTAGCTAATTAAATAATTTCTTAAAATTATTTAATTATAAAGGATCAAAGATTAATTAAATTTAATTTTAATTAATGTTGGAGAGAACATGATTTAATTAAATAATTACAAAATATTTAATTATTATGGATGAAAAGAGGAAAATGTTAGCTTAATTAAATAATTAAAAATTATTTAATTAATATATATAGAAGAAATGACAAGAATAATGATGAAAGGGTAAGATGAAAATGCATTAGCCAATTTTAGGTGTCTACACACTTCACTTTTTTGATAGCCCTTAACAACTTTGGCTCTCAATAGTATGCTTGTTAGTAGAGAGTTTGGTGAGATGATCAAATATTTCTTTAGAGCTTTGACTTGTAGAGTGGTGCAATCTTGTTTAGGTGTATATGTTTAGTGACTAATAATAGAGGGTTTGTTCGAGGGGTCAAGGCTAAGGACATGTGTTTCAAAGGAGCCCTCATTCTTGAAATGGCCTTCTCTTTATCTACTTTTCTAGGGGGTGGAGGTAGGGGATTCATAGTATCATCCTTAGGGGTTTGGTGAGAGGAATAAGGCTCTTAACCACCAAGGTTTCAATATGATTTTCTATCGCAATAACCTTAGAATGGTGAATGTGTGTGGGTTGTTTTATCCATTCTTCAAAATATGAGAGAATGTTTGACCATAGATGCATTTATTAGGTGTTTTTTGGGGAATAAATTTCAAGTTAGTTATTCTAGGAAAAAAGAAAGGCTCAACATTTTGGCTAGTTCAAATCTATAAAAGTGTTAGCCTCATTTTAGCACCATAAAATTTAAACTTTTTTGTGTTAACAACAAGTATTGTCATGCATCAAAAACCTTTGTCTTGAGTTGATTCTAGTTACAAAATGATAGATTCACATGTTTTCCATATTAGACATTGTATTCATCCATCCTTGAAGTGTCATAGTTTTGGTTTGTGGAAATCTATGCCAATTTGAAGAAGAATTGTCCTTCATTTCAATTGAAAACCCTTCAAAGCACTTGTGTAGTGTGGTAAATTATGAAAATAATTAAATTTTAAAATCTATAAGGGTTGAATGTAATAATTTTATAGGGACATTCTTGAGGCTATTTAACACAATGTAGCAAACTTTCATATCAAAAATCCCATCTCTTTGAGAGATATTAAACTATCAAGTTTTTCGCTAGGCAATTTATGGAAACAATTAAATCGAGAGTTTCATCAAAGTTGAAGCCACATAAAGTTTCGAAAGTATTTCTATGGTTATTAAAAATAATGTGACCAAATTTAAAGTAAAGGTATGATTCCAATTAAGAGATATGAAATTTCTTTGAATTATTGGCAATCAAGGTGGAACTTTTAAATGATTATGAATTTATGTTGAATTATATGTTTGTCAATATTTTCAAAAGGTTATGAATTTTTTTGGTTCTTTCAACACATATTCTATAAACATATTTGAAGGTGGAGGTTTAAAAGTTTACAACTTCATTACCAACTTTAGGAAGCCGCAAAGAGTTTGAGAAAAACACGTCACAGGTCACAATTCAAAAATTATTTAAGGGTTGTGAATAGAATTTGAAACACCACCAATGAAATTAATTTTAGAAATAACAAATGTTCGTAAAGTAATAAGTGTTGGGTCGATAATTTTTGAAGTTATGAACTATATCTGAAGTGTGGATGAAGTATTTTCAAACATTGATAAAGCTTTTTAAAAAGCACAACTTCTGATTTTAATTGTTGTAAAGTCAAGTAATCAAAGACTAAAACATTGCAAAGAAAAGGTAGTTATTATAAACACCCAAAGAACTAAATGTATACATTAGAACAAATGGAATAGATTAAGTTCCCTCATTTGAAGTGCTACCAAAGTTTGTTGGAGTGGAGAAGATGGTTGATCACAAAATTCTATTATGGAAGGAATTTCCCAAGCGTTGAGTGACTGTATTATTTTATTTTTGTCTTTATCTTTGCATTATGGATCATGTAAATATGAGAATTTCCATCTCTCTATGTTTTTATATTTTAAATGGAGTCATACAAGAATTAGTTTTATGTAGTCTTCATTCTTTTCTTTTTTGCAAAAAGGAGTAAAAATTTATTCACTCAAAAGAAATCAAGGAATATAAGGAATAAAACAAAAATCATCCAAGGCCCAAAGAGCACACCCAACCACCAAAGACCAAAGAACAATAGGTCACATAAATAGGAAAACGAAAAAATATTTATGGATCACAGATATCCTCATGAATCAACATACTTAACTTGTGAGCACAATCATTGGGAAGATGCTCTCAATCATCAATCTTCCAATTACCCCTAAACTACAAAGCCCATATAGATAGATAATCCACCACGTTGTTCCACTCCCTTGAGATATGAATAAAGGAAACCATATCAAATGACCCACACATCCGATGAATTTGTTGAATTGTCACAGTCAGTTGCCAATTCACCCCATCAAAAATCTTCTTGTTTAACAAATTAATCATGATCTGTGAATCCAATTCACAAATACCTTGCTCCAACCAATCAGACAAGCCTTTTCCAAATCAATAAGAATAGCCAAGGACTCCATAAGATTATTAGACTGGTGGCCTTGATACCTGGAGAAGAAGAAAAGAGCAACCCCAGAGCTATCTCTCCCCACTCCTCCCACACCAACATAACCCAAATTTCCTTTGGAAGAGCCATCAATATTAATTTTCAGTATCCTTGCAAGAGGCGGGGACCATTTGCCTTCTCTCTAGACTTTCCTAATGAGATGTATCCTCCCTTTGGAACAAGTCCTCCTTAATCTAAGACCATTTAGACCCAAACCCTGTAGAACCATAACCTCCCTAGCATCTAGAGGGGCTCCAACCTCACAATTAGTAGAAATAGTCTCTTGAAGCATACTAAGAATTCATTTCCAAACTTGCTAAGTTGACAACTTTGTATCCTAAAAACTTTTGTGATTCCTCTCTAGCCAAATTTTCCAAATAATGCATGCCAACCCAATAGTCCACGTCATTTAGACAAGGAAAGAATGAGCAGGGGGCCTCCCTAGAGACCTCCAAAATTCAATGAGGAAAATATCACACACACAAGAATGTCTCCACACCACCCACAAAAGGTGCCAGATAAATCTGGAGAAAGCACATCGAAAGAATAAGTGCCTAGAAGAATCCTCACTACTACCACAAAGGAAACATATGGAGGGACCTTGAAAATCCCTCTTTAGAAGATTATCCCAAGTAAGACACCTGTTGTGAGCAACTAACTAAAGGAAAAAGTTGCACTTAGACCATGCAAACTTATTCCAAACATACTTCCACCAAGGGGCTTCTTCCTCTCCATATCTCCTCCTATCCACTTCAAGCTATCCAATAGCCACTAAGTAAACCCCTTTAGGATCAGGATCCCAAGCCAAGACATCCATCTACTGCAAAGAGCTACAAGATCTCTTCGCTAAAATCCTACCCAACTCAACCCAATCCTCAAGACAGTGTGGTTATTGTTGTTGAGGCTATTCATTCCATGTAGGTTTCTAGAGAGAAGGCCATGTTTGTTAAATTAAAATCCCTAGTCACAACCCAGGGAAACAAGGGAGCTAAGGAGCATGCATACATTATATGATCCCATAGGCGAAGCTTACCAGCCAAGTTAGTCAGGGCATCGACATTAGAAAGCAACAAAATTTCTCCAAACTCAAAACTTTAAGCCACCATGGTCAAGGGATTCCTACCTGTAATCCACCATACATTTCCCAGAGCCCCAATACAATGACACTGACCACTCCACTATAGCTTGGAGGATACCTTAATCACATCATCCATAGATAACTTAGTTTCTTGATAAAACATAACATTAGGGGAATGAATCTTGATCATTTTCCGAACAACCTTTTGTCATGGGATGTTGTTTAACCCCCTCACATTCCAAGAGAGCAATATCATTTATGGGGGTTAGAAAAATTGGAGTCAAGAGGTTTAACTAAACCTAACTCCACAAAATTCTCACCTGTTAACTCAATCTTATCTTGGTATTTCTTCCTCCCTACCTTGGGAGGCTTCTCTGAGTTCCCCTTCTTGAAATTCTTTTGGTGCAACCCCAATGTAGATGATACCTTTTTTCCCTTACTAGGATCTTGAGCCACATCCATAGGTTGTAGATCCAAACAAACCATGGCTGAACCAACATCCACCTCAACTTCCACTAGATTACTCGACAAAATAGGAGACTCCAAAATATGGCCAGGACCCAACAAAGAGTTAGTACCTATCTCCTCTAAGATATTATCACTCCCTTCCTTGTTGGAAGCCAACTACTCCTTTTGTAAGCATGAACTAGCATTTAGACCCTTTTCGAGGACACCCATTTTCTGATCCAAGTCTTCTAAGGCCTCAAAATGGTTAAAGAATGCATCATCTTGCATTTCCTTAAGGGTTCTCTTTTGGCCTCTTCCCTTATTGTGGGCCTTCACAACAACAAAACCCTCCTTATAATCAATTTCCCCTTCTGACTGCATAGGGGCTTTCCCTTTATCTCTTGATGGTGCTAAGCGAGGAGGCATCCTAGTTGGAGCCCCACCAGAGGAAGAACTTGGGACATTAAGTTTAGGAAATTTTCGCTCTAGGTGACCATGGACATTATAGATTCAACATTGAAAGGGAAAAGTCTCATAGTCCAATTGTTGAATCCATGAGGTGGACCCAACCTAAAGTTCCAAATAATTTGGCAAAGGGTTATTTAGATCAATCTCCACACAAATACAAGCCAAAGAGAGTACCTTCTTCTCCAGATTATGGTGTCAAGGCCCCATCGGCTTTCCCAACAACAAAGCAATCATGTGCAAAATTTGATTCCTCCATAACTCAATCGGGAGCTAGGGAAGACACACCTAGACCAGAACCCATGATGGAAGTTCATTAATCAAATTAGAACCCATGTGCTAGGGTTTGATAAACAACCCTACTTGATTGTAGAAGTAGGAACCCCCTTCAAACGCTTTATTTCAATTTTCTAGACATGAAAATACCACCATAAAATATCCATTCACAACTTGCAATACCTCCATGTCTCCCTCTGGGTTCCAAGTGTGATGAGCCTAGGATTCAAGAAATGAGAGAGAAACCTTGATTCCCATGAACTTATAGATTAGAGCATGATTCCTCCAATATTCAACATCATTTGCAATAGAATTTGGTTGGATAACCAAAACCAGGCGAGCTTCACTCCTAAGAAAACAACCATTCACCTTTGGGATGCAATAAAAACCACCCTGAGAACACCCAACGCCATTTAAAGCATTACCTGCAAGATTTGCATCCTTAGCATGAATAGACGAGGAATAATCAATCCCCATTACCATATCTAAGAAAGATATTGAACCTAAACCATTGGGAGCAACCTCCAATGCCATACATGACCTAGACCAAATCTCACACTTGAAACAAAGAAAGAGAAAAAAGAAAAGGGCTCACACATCCCTTACAACCAATGAAACACCCCCCAAATGTAGAGAAAACCCACCCCCAACAGAACACACACCCCCAACTGCCTCACCAGTTGTAGCAAGCACATGCACAACATGAGGAGACCATGTAGGCCATGGCTATAGGTTGTTGACCCACATGCACAACAGTAATTCCATTGCCTATCTTCCAAAAAATGTTTGAACATTGACAAAGGGTAAATTTAAATTTTTTAGTATTCATTCTTTTGATCTTACCTACTTACTCAAATTCTTGGAGGAGTTTTAATAGATAAAAATAGAGACAAGCTTGTTTTTGGATTTGGAATAATGTGGAGGTCAATTGCAACTATTCTCACACGTATAGCTACAAAAAAATTGTTGTCAATGGTTTTTTTGTCCATGCATTGATGAGGATTGGTGAGAATAGTACATTCCACTATATACTATATTATTAGTTCTAGTATATAGTGGAATGTACCTTGGTTTGGTAAAATTTTTGGATTTCTCTCCATTATTGATTTGTAAGTTTGGTTGGTCACCAATCTTCTATTCATTTGGCTCCATACAAGTCATATGGCACCTTATAGTAATGCAATGTGCATAACTCACCACTTGAAGATCCAAAACTCTCAACAAAAGAGGGGTTGATTGTATGGAAGAGTCATCCAAAAGAGCATGTTAAATCTATTCCATGTAAGTTATTGCTTTAAAAATCTCTAGTCTAGGTATTGATAATATCCAACTTTTTCCATAATTGGGGAACATTAATACTTCTCACACAAATGTCCACATACTACAATCAAGATATATACAAAATGGGATTTTTGAAAATGCTTTGGAGATGTCTATACAAATGCAAATAATAGATTTAAACTAGATTTTGACTACCTTTTTCCAACATCCTTCCAGCTTGTGCCAAAATATAATCTTTCGAATAGGGAATGAATGCCTATTTAGCTAATAAAATATATTTGGTAGAAGCTTTCACTTGAAAGTTTGTATTGCACTAGGTAAAGCAACCTTGAGACCGTCAAAACATCCCTCACCTCTACCTAAAAATAAATATTAATTTACATTCAATATTTTCATTTAAAAGGTTGCAAAAATCTTGTCTTGAACTTAAGAATCTAATATATGTAAAACTTGATATTTTTTAGTCTACTTTTCATTTATTGTGAATATATTGAAGTTGAAGTCATGCTAGAGGAGATGACATGTATGAAAAATGTGGAAGCATAGACATAGTGCATAAATTGTTGACATAATTATACACAAAAATGTGATCAAATAGAATGCATGACATATGCACAATATGTTTTTTTTGTAAATAATTTAAAAAAATTCAAGAAAATTCACTTTGAAAGTGTAACACCAAACTCACAACTAAACAAGGTATGGGAGTTTATCAAAGAATAATTAAATCTTTGAGCTTGAATTATGTTGAGAAATCAAGCCCTCGTTTATAAGTTTGTAAAATGGTTTGAAGGTGACTTAGCATTAATTTAGTCTTGGACTTAAAGAGAGATTCTACAAATATTGTGTGCAAATATGGGAAAAAGAGGAAGTATACTGGTTTGTTAAAATGCAAGAGTATAGACAAACTTCTAAGACTTGTCTCTTCAAAGGAAGCAATGAAAGATAAGGCAAAGGTAGTTACTCCTTTACAATAATTAGTGGCAAAGTCTGAGATATTTAAGAGATAGAGGAAAAGGGAACACACATTGTGTCTAACTACAACTACACATCCATTTACAATCCCTAATGAGAAGATTCTTGGTAATTCCTTAGTCTACAAAATTTTAGCTTGTGGAGCTATTTTAAGCTTAGAAGATATATTTTGCAAGAAATGCTCATGTGTTATATATCACCAATTTGATGACAAGTACCCTAGTCTTTGGTTATTTTATACCTTAGAGCCTCCATTTGAAGGGGTTTCTTGTGGCATGTTGTTCTATGTTGAATGTACACTCAAACATGAAAGATCAATAATTTTTAAGGAAGGATAATTTACATAGCTAGATGGAAGTTATTGTTGCACATCTTGTGGGAAATTAAATGGGTTGATTGGATGTTGGAGAAAATAGTTGGTAATTAGAAAGGATGCTCGAAGAGTGGACATTCTTTTTTTCTACATTATTTAAGTCATGAGCTTCTAAATGGTACATTTAATTATAAAAAAATGTATGAGATTATAGAAATGGCATCAAAGAAACTTGAAGAGGAGGTAGGGCCAATGAGTGGAGTAAATGCCATGATAGCTTGTGGAATTTTGAGTAGGCTTTATATAATATTTGAGGTGCAAAAAATATATGTCATGGCCATAGAAGAAGAAAATGTTATTCTCTCATGGGTATCCCAAGCTAGCACTAACTTCATTTACAAAGAAAGGTTTATTAGGCTACACTGAGAATAGGTGCTTCACCAAAAAGTGAGAACAAGAATCTTAGAAATGTTGAATTACAAACTAGGGAACCTTAGACATCTGAAATCTAGGCTCTAATAAATTCAATTCAATTAGTATAAAAGAAGATATCATACTCAATGATGGTGCTTCAAATTTAAAGGTTTAGGACCTTGACAAAGTTTTGCTTACTACTTCTACCCAAAAATAAAATTTTAATGGCACATTGGAATTCCTTGAAAAGGATTTATCAAGAAAAAAATGCTTCCCATATTGTCAAAAACCTCAAGCCTGTTCAAATAAGGTATGCCATTCTAATTATCTAGATTTGAATGAATCATTGACACCATAGTTTAATATTTCCAAGGATGGAAAAACTAGGTCTAATTTAATTAAAATTGAAGACCTTGAAGATGCACATGGAAACTCAATTTCTACTTTGGATGAGGAACATGCAATGGTTGAAACAAAATTTTGATGTAGACTTCATGTGTTCAAGAAAATTCATAGAGGAATTCAAAAAATTCAAGTGATAACTAGATTATGGAATTTCCTAAAAATGATAATGAAAATCATTCAAAGGTTACATTACTTGGGAAGGCTATGAGTTCATTGAAGGAGGGGATTATTAGTAGATGTAATTGAACTGCATGTACTTGAAGACTAAGTTGCTATTTAATCAATGATCTATGGATTGGAAGAAGACATCGCGCTTACCTCAACAAAACCTATAACTTGGTATTTCTTTGAAGTTATGAGTGTAAAATTTCTTTTTTAGAAAATTAACTCATGTAGCTTATTGTAATTTGAAATTAGAAAATGAACCTTATTTCTAGAAAATTTACATAAAACATAACCATGTAAGGTTTATTATTTTTAAAACCATTATGTTCCAAAAATTATTTATTAGTAGTTACAAGGTAGTTATGGGGAGGAAGCTTATGTTTACAAGGATATTTCCTATTATAAAGAGGTAGAATTTTTTTGGATGCTTTTGGAATCACACTTTGTTAGAACATTTTTTTGAGTTGTACAATTCCATAAAGATAAATAAAGAGAGCATTTATATTGTATGTTCTAAATGTACTTTTGAGTTATTATTACTATTTTTTCGTATTTCAAATTAGTAATCCATTTTTATTTCATGGAAACCATTGTTCACATATTGAAACATTTATAAACTATGCAATTGATGTAGTGAAACATAATCATATATTGGTGTCTTGGTGTGAACGTGGTGAAGCAACCCATCTCTTCGTGTGTTGAGATTTTTTATCCTTCTTTCATTGGCATTGCATATCAAAACATATTATGGTGAAATCCATCATACAAACCTATTGGTTTCTAATTTTGTGATGAATCTTTGTTAAGTTTGTGAAATCTAAGTTGGTATTCATGTGTCTACTACTAGGGCTTCAATAAATCATATGTGTTGAAGCAACCCATCTCTTCATGTGCTGAGATTTTTTATCCTTCTTCCATTGTCATTACATATCATATGGTGAAATCCATCATACAAATCTATGAAACATGGTTTCAAATTTTGTGATGAATCTTTGTTAAGTTTGTGAAATCTAAGTTGGCATTCATGTGTTTACTACTAGGGCTTTAGTAAATCATATTTATTTAGTTTTTCCTTTTCTTTTCTATAATTTTAGGTTAAAAGTACACAAAACCTTAAAACATTCCATCATATGAGGGAGTTACCCCTCTCAAATGTAGAGGAAATTTGTTAGTCTAGTAATATCTTATCCAACTATTGAAACATTTGTCACTACTCATTAGGTGAGTCACATTGAAATCTATAGCAATAAATTTATTTACCAACAAATGGAAATAAAAAATCCTTGATGAAGAGGTAATGGTTTAACATAGGAAAAAGGAAAGAGTAGAAGTACATGGATACATTTCTATATCAATGTGACTCACCTTTTTAGTAAATAAAAGGTATTTACTATGATGAAGAGGTACATGGAAATTTATTTACTATGATGTATTTGTTCTTGATAATGTTCCATCAACTTTTAAATATGTATATTATATTTCTTTTATTGGTGATTATACTAGAAGTACATGGATACATTTCCTTAGAAGTAAATCTAAAATAGTTAGTCATTTCAAAGACTTGAAGACTTTTATAGAGAATCAAATTAGTAGAAAGATTAATGTTTTGAGGATTGATAATGGGAGTGAGTTTTTTAAACAAATTTTAATATATATTTTATGGATCATGGGGTAGAAATACATAAGAAAACTCTATACACCTCTTAAAAAAATGGGTTTCCAAAAATATTAAATAGAACATTAGTGAACATGGCTAGGAGTATGCTCAATGGGGTCAACGTGGAATATTTTTTTTGGGTAAAAGTGGTTTTCATAGATTTTTACCTAGTTAATAAGGATCCTACATTATCACTTGTTGATAAGACACTTATGGAGGTGTGTTAAGGAAAAATTACCTTATTAAGATATCTTTGAGTCTTTAGTTAAAGCATATGCACATGCACCTAGGGAGAAGTAGCCAAAGTTAGAGAATAGGGTTGTAAAATATATCTTCATTGGCTATGGTGTTGATGTGAAATGATAAAATATTAGGGACCTTGTGGTTGAGAGAGTTTTATATAACAAATGTGTTATCTTTAGAGAAGTTGAACCTTTTCATAGTATTGTAGCCAAATAAGGATCGAAAGAAATATGTGGCTCAACTAATCCCAAAGGCCAAGAAGGTTAAACTATAATCCCAGGAAGGACCTAAAGAGGAGGAGAGCTTAAATAGTTCTAAAAGCTTTGAAGAAGAGATAGAACCTCCACCTCAATCATTAATGAGGTCCACTTGGAAAATACATCTAACCAAGCATGTATACTCCATTCGATGAAGATTTATTTTTTATTTAATTAATAACATTGTTGAGCCTAAGATTTTAAAGGAGGTTGTGGGTATGAAATATTTGTAGTCATGGAAGGTGGCCATTGATGAGGAATGGTTGTTTTGAATAAAAATAACACATGGGACCTAATACCTTTTCCTAATGGATGAACTCTTGTTGGATTCAATTAAGTGTACAAAATAAAAATAGAATCTAGTGAGAGGTTGAGAAGTACAAGGTGGGATTGGTTATAGATGGTTATTCCCTAACCGAGGGAGTACATTATGGTGATATTTTCTCCCCAATAGCAAATATGACATTCATTAAATTTCTATTGACTCTTGTTGTAGCATATAATCTTGACGTTGATCAAATGGATGTGAAGACAACATTCATTTATGGTGATTTAGAGGAAGAGATTTATATGGCATAGATGGAGCATTACATTGAGAAAGGTAAAGAACATTTGGTTTGTAAGTTTAAGAAATATTTGTATGTTCTTAAGAAATCTTCTAGGATGTGGTAACAAAAGTTGAATTCTTGTGTTAAGTTTGGGCTTTCCAAGATTTAAATTCTATCATTGCATCTATTATAAGATGGGTAGTGATTGTATCCTCATTATTATGTTATTGTAGTGTCATAAAATTGCACCACAAGAAAATTTAACACTTGCGCATTTAGCATGTTGCATTTATGGCACCCCATCACATTAATGAAAAAAACCTATGAATCAAAATTTCACAATTCTAACCTCATAGGGGAAAACAATAAAGCGTTAACAACCCAAATACCTCATTTCTTGTAAATTTTTAAGTAGGATGATCATGCGACACACTAGCATCCCTGAACTTTATGAGTTTCAAATGAGGGAATCTTGTGCCCCTTGCCTATGAAACGTGTCATTGTGGAAAGAATGCAAGTGTAACAGATCTTCCCACCCATTTGACCTCACAAAAATCCTCTTTTCACTCTTTCTCTCATTCATTCTTACTATTTCCTGTTCAATCTAACTCTCTTGCTCTATTTTTATTCTACATATTTTCTCTCTTGTTGTCTGCAATGAAGCTCTGTCAAATTCTTGTCTCAACAATAGTCAAGGCTCTCTTGCAAGCAATCATGTCTTGTCTATCAATCCAAGAGGGGAGCCACAAACTATTGGTAATGCTCTCTTGTCTACTTTGTCTCATTTTTTTACAACTGTCTACTCATCTCATCTATTTTATTCATGATAGGGGCTCTCCTCCACAACGTGGTTTGTTTCTATCACATGTCTCATCTTTACTTTCATGGCATTTTATCAATCTCTATCTATCTATTTGTCCATGGAGGTGGAAACACTAAAATGGGGGTTTGCATGAGGTAAGCCCAAAATAGCCCAACATTTTTCCTTATCCCTTATATGTGTAGATGTTTAGATTTGAGGAGATGGGTGTATAGATTCCAAGTTTTTTCTTTCTATTTTGATAGGGATGACAACATGGGGCGTAGACGTCCCCACGACATGTTGTCTTCCATGGTTGAGGATTTTTCCTTTTGGGAGGAGAATTTGTGAGTTTTAAGCTTTGTGTCTTTGTAATCTATTTGTTGCAATCTTATCTACAGTTTATGTTATTTAGCAATTTATCATTCTCATACCTAATATCTTAGCATTCATTCAATCTATTTATTCAAGCATTCTTTATTTTGTACTTTGTCACTTGAGATTGTACTTTGAGGTAACCAAGGGATATTCGTTCCTTGAAGACTCTTCTTTATCCTAGAGACTCGAGAGTAGCGAATCCCCTCCTTTACATTTTGGTGAACTTGATGTGAATCAAATCATGTTGGATCTATTTCTTCAAAACATTAATTCTTTTAATAATGCATTCTCTGAACAAGATTTTGATATGTTGGATGCTGCCCTTGATGATTTCTTAGAGGTGTCTCCTTCTATCTAAAGATATGATAAACAAACTTCATCTAAATTGTCTTCTTCTTTGCAATTTGAAGAGTTCGTGAATGTGGTTGTAGTTCTTGTTTCCTCTCAAAGGCCTAAGAAACCCATCATTTACATGACTCCGCCTAGCCCATCTCCTAAAAGAATGCATTATATTCATGGGGTACCTTTCACAAATGATACACTATACCTTTACACGAGATTCATGCAATCTAAGGCTCCCTCCTATAGAGCAGTAGCCTACACTTACAATACTAGAAGAATTCAACAAAATCTTAATAAACCTACTTCTCTACCACCTTCTCAATCAAGTCTTCCTCAAGCACTTAAACCTATAGTTAAGCCATCTAGTGAGTATGATCTTGTAGAGAAACTTTGTATTACTCCTGCTAAGATCTCATTTTGGGACTTGCTTCAAATTGCTTTGGTTTGTCAAGGTATGCTTCAAGAAGCCTTGCAAAAGATCCTCTTGCCTTCTTCTACTAGGCCGATGGATGCTAATGCATTGATAGATCATATTCGTGCAAATTCATTGAATATCATGTTCTATCCACATGAACTCTTGCCTCTAGAAGTACATCTAGCAAGTGGATCCCTTAGTGATAACAATTAATATTAACAACATTGGTATTAGACGTGCTCTTGTTGATACCGGTTCAACTCTCAATGTATGTAGCACCAAATTATTACCTAAAATTAAAATTGATTCTTCTTCTCTTATTGCTTCTTTGTATATTGTGGATTCAATAATGCTAGTTGACAAGCTCTAGGCACGATAATCTTGCCTTTGAGGTTGGAACCCATTACCATACCCACCCTAGTTTATGTTATGCTAGGACCTTTACCTTACGACATTCTCTTGGGAAGACCATGGATTCATGCTTTGGGAGTAATCACTTCTACCTTGCATCATTCTATAAAATTTGTTGCTAATAATGAGGTAATTACAATCAAGGTTGACCCAAATGTTATTCACTTGTGTGAAATGACAATTGCTAATCAAGCATCTGTTGCTCCTAGCCTTAAAAAAATTAATCCTTCGTTATGTTATAATGCATTGAATCTGCATTGGTAGTGCCTATTTCAAAAGCCACTAGTGAGAGGGGTATCTCTAAGTAAGGTCATCCCAAAGCATAGAATCTTAAGTCTACCCTTCCATTTCTTCTAAATTGAATGCATGTCTTAGTGACGATTGGGGATCCTTGAAATTTATTGAATCCTTTATCGAGGAGTGCAAAGTAGATCCTATCCACCTAGACATTCTGACAATCTCATACACCTCCATTAAGAAAGTTGTTTATCCTGCCACTAAGGAAGATGATCATGCTCCAATTAAGGGGAATGGTTACACCTTTGCCAAGGAGGATAATCACACTACTATTAAGGAGGTTGGTGTTCATATTCCTGCTAAGAAGGAAGGTGATCATGTTTTTTAGTATGATACCTATAGTTGGAATGATGCTCTTTACGTTGATCCCCCTCCTTCCCAAGAATTACAAACTTGTTATGGCCTTGGTTTCAATCTTCTTTCTAAATATGGTTATGGAGGCCAATTGTGGACATAATGAGAAAGGTATTAAAGTCCCCATAGAATTCAATTCTCATGAGTGTAATATTAGACTTGGGTACTGCCACTCAAAGTCTAAAAGGAAACCATAGTTGAATGCCAACATGATTTCCATCAAACCTCCTTCTCTTGAATTAGTTCATCCTAAATTGATTGAAAAAATGGCATACTCTGATGAAGTTCCTCTAGATGTTTTCTCTTCAAAAGAAGCACTAGAAGAATTCCTAGGTGCCTAATATCATTTTCCTTCTTATCACCATAAACAATTATTTGCTTATTGCTTAAATAAGCAAATATGTTTTGGAGAATCTATTATGATTATTGATGAGGAGGCTCCTTTATCTAATGTGGATGATGATGCTTTTACGCCTCATCTTGAAGACTGTAGTAATCTCCCTAAAGGAGATACTTTTGATGTTTTCATGGATCCTAAGTCTTTTGAAAGGTAATTAAGATTGGAAAATGTCTTGCTTCAAAAGAGTCTAAACAACATTTTAATTTATTACACTATCATCCTTATTTTTTTGTTTGTTCATATGACAACATACCTAATATTGATGAGTTTGTGGTGGTTCACAACATTGTCCTATCTTTCGATGCTAAGCCCATTAAATAAAAGATTCATAAAATGAATCCCAAGATCATTTTATTATTCAAGAATGAGATAGAGAAGATTTTAAAAGCTAGCTTCATTCATTCAATTGACTATTCACCTTGGATATCGAATATAGTCAATGTTACTAAACCTAATGGCCATATTTGTATTTGCATACATTTTTGTGATCTTAATAAGGCTTCTATTAAGAATAATTTTTTGTTGCCTAATATCGATATGATTGTGGACTCAACGGTATGCCATTCCTTATTGTCTTTTATGGATGGCTTCTCGGGTTTTAATCACATATTAACCCGAAAGATCAATATAAGACAATCTTCACTACCCCTTTGGATACTTTCTATTATGTAGTCATGTCGTTTGGGTTAAAGAATAAAGGAGCAACTTACCAACATGTGATGACTTATCTTTCATGATTTCAATCACAAGATCCTAGAAGATTACATTGATGATATCTTGGTTAAGTCTGTGACTTGTCAGGATCATGTAAAAAATATGTCTAATCTTTGAAAGGTTTCAACTCTATAAGATGAAACTAAATCCTCTTAAGTGCATCTTTGGCGTAGATGTTATAAAACTTTTAGGATTTATCATTTCTCATTGTGGAATTGAAGTCGATATAAATAATATTGATGCAATTGTTAACATGTCACCACCTAAAAACATCTCTCAGCTACGTAGTTTGCAAGGGAAGATTCAGGCAATTCGTAGATTTGTGCAATGCCCTTAATATTATAGTACATTGAGTTATGAATAGTTGTCTTGTGGCTATCTTCACTCCTAATTAAGTCATATTATCATTATTATATTGTTATTTAGTTGATTAGGTCGGCCTAAGGCTTATATAGGGTTATCTAAGCCGGCTTGGGTGATAACCTAGGCATAAATAGGTATATATAGGAGGTTGTGAGTCTTATTTCATCATCATATTGTGAATTGTTTTCTCCTTGGATATATTTGGAGGTTTTCCCTTTCGAAGTGGCTTGTTATTCTAAGTTATTATTCAGTATTTGCAACATATTTCTTATCATATTCTTCTATTGTGCAAGTTATTTCATTATAAATGGTATCAAAGCTTGATCTTGGCACCGTGACGACAAGGATTTTTTGTCAATTTTGGAGGTCATTTTGGAAGGTGCATATCTTTCAGATTTTGGAAAATTTTTTGAAAACCATATTAAAGAATCTTCAATCCATATTTCAGAGGAATTGGAGTAGAATTGAGCAAATTATTGCAAAATTGGGGTTTCTGCACAATTTATTTGGAAGCTCCATATCTCTCAAATCCTGTAGAATTGGAGCCTAATTTTTATTGGGTTTTTAAGGAAGAAGTGTAGGAGACTACAGTCCAAAATTTGGATAAATTGAAGTAGAAATAAGCGAGTTATTGTAAAATTAGGGTTTCCAATAAATTCACTTACAAGGTTGGAAATATGCTAATTTCTTGGAATTTTTTCTAGGTAAGTGGTATCCTGACCCTAGTAAATTACAATAATTTTTTTAGAGAATTTAAGTTTCATTTGTGTGATTTATTGCAAAATTATTTTCTACCATCATGACAAGGCCTGCAACAAGAGGCAAAAAGAATGCTACCACACCGGGGAAATCTTCAAAAAATGAGGGAGTAGAACATGCGGATTTTAACCCTAAGGATGAGATAAACAAAGTAAAGGGCGATTTTTCATCATTAGAGAGGAAGATTACAGAAGAATTGGGTGAATTGAAATTACTTATCCAAGGTATGAGGTGGAGTGAAGAAGATTCACCTTGCAAGGTGGAAGATAATGCTTTTGGGGGACATGAATTCCTTGGACTTGAATTTGATTTCAAGAAGGATCCTTCCTTTAATAATCATATGCCAAGGAAATTCATACCTAAGTTGGATATGAGAAAGTTTGATGGAAAGGACCTAACCAATTGGTTATGCCAAATGGAGCAGTTCTTTGATATTCATCATGTTTCTAGTCAACAAAAGATGGCTATAGCATCATTATAGCTAGAACCAGATCAATTTATTTGGTATCGTTGGTTATGTGACGAGAAGAGAAAAAAGGGTTATGTGGTCACATGGTCAATTTTTCAAGAGGAACTCACTACCCATTATGCAGATAACTTTAAATGGATAACTACTTTTTCCGACTCACTAATTTAAAGCAAATAGGCATGGTCAAGGATTACATTCAACAATTTCAAACCCTTTCTCTAAGAGTAGAGAATGTGGCAAAAGACAATATGAAGGAACTATTTATAGGCGATTTAAAAGATCACATAAAATATGAAGTACGATTGTTCCAACCACAATCCTTATTGCCAACAATAGAAATGGCAAGACAAGTGGAGGAGAAGTTTTTGGCTAGTAGGAGACAAGGGAATTTAAATTTCAATGAAAGGATATCTCCTACACATTCACTACGACAACCTACTAGGTTGAATCCACAACAAATTGAGGAGAAGAGAGCAAAAGGGTTATGCTTCAATTGTGATAGTAAATATTGTCGAGGGCATAAATGTAGTGAAAAGAAATTGTTTTATATTGAAGGACCTAGTGAGGAAGAAAAGGAGGAACCAATATTAGAGGGAGATGAGGATTTAGATAATGAATCACAACCAATCATTTCTTGTCATGCACTCTCTGGTTTTAATGCCCCACAAACTCTCAAGGTAGTTGGGTTCTTAAAGAAGCAAAAAGTAAGTGTTGATCGACTCACGTAGTACTCACAATTTCATCAACAAAAGGTTGGCTACTACTCCAAATTGTTTTATATATCTAGCTCCAAAATTTTAGGTCTTGATTGCAGATGGTGGTACTGTTAGTTGTTCTAGAAAGTGACAGAGCATTAAATTATCCATGGGAGATTATCAACTTGATAGCCCAATGTATGTTATCTCCATGGGTGTAGTAGATATTGTTTTGGGAGAACAACTTACTACTTTGGGAAAAATCGAGATGAACTTCCAAGAATTGTTCATGAGATTCCAATCAGAAGGAAAGATAATAGAGCTAAGAGGCTTGAAGGAAAAGTCCCCACAAATGGTGATTTTTCATCAAATACAAAAGTTGCTTAAGAAATGAGTGGATGGATTTGTGGCCCAATTATGTTCATTAGAAGTCTCACAATCCAATGCTCCCACCCATCTAGATTTGCAAGCAATAATTGAGCATCACTCAGTGGTTTTTGGAGATATGCCTAAAGGACTCCCTCCTAAGAGGGATCATGATCATGACATACAACTAGTTCTAGGGAGCCAACCGCCCAACATTAGGCCTTACTGGTACCCACATATACAAAAAAGTGAGATAGAAAAGATTGTTGAAGAGATGTTAGAGACATGAATTATCAGGAATAGCCAAAGTGCTTACTCTTCACCTGTGGTGTTGGTTCAGAAGAAGGATGAAACTTGGCGTGTGTGTCTAGACTATAGAGTGCTCAACATGTATGCTATCAAAGATAGGCTTCCTATTCCAGTCATTGATGATTTTCTAGATGAATTGAATGGAGCTGTGTATATTATAAAGTTAGATCTTAGATCCGGCTATCACCAGATTCAAATTAAGGAAGACCATATTTGTAAGACAACACTTAGGACTCATGAGAGTCATTATGAGTATTTGGTGATGCCATTTGGTCTTACCAATGCTCCATCTACATTTCAAAGTTTTATGAACTCCATCTTTAAAAAGTTATTGAGGAAGTTTGTATTAGTGTTTTTTGATGATATATTGATTTATAGCAAGACATGGGAAGAACACTTGCAACATGTAGATCAAGTATTACAAATTCTTGAAGAGCATAAACTCTATGATAAGTCATCCGAGTGTGCTTTTTTGTCTTCATGAGGTGGAGTACTTGGGACACATAGTTTCACATGGAGTAAAAGTGGATCCTAACAAAATTAAGGCTATCATGGAATGGCATATTCCCAAAACCATTAAGAAATTGAGGGGATTTTTGGGATTGATAGATGTACTATAGAATATTTGTGAATAATTATGGTCATATAGCAACACCCCTCACAACTTTATTGAAGAAGGATTCTTTTCATTGGAATGAATTTGCTAATTCGACATTTGAAATGTTAAAGGAGGCTATGTGCACAACTCCAATGCTTGCCACTCTCGATTTCACAAAGGATTTTATTGTGGAATGTGATGCTTCAGGAAATGGTATATGTGTAGTTCTCATGCAAGAGGGTTGACCCATTGCTTTTGAGAGTCATCAATTAAAGGGTAAGAATCAACTTAAACCCGTTTATGAGAAGGAAATGCTAGCTATTCTTCATGCAGTAAAATAGTGGAGGCCTTATCTAATGGGTGGAAACTTCAAGGTTAAGACAGATCATGATAGCCTAAAATATTTTTTGGAACAAAGATTATCTTCTAAAGAACAACAAAGATAGGTTACTAAGATGTTGGGATATGATTTTGAGATTGTATATAAGAAAGGGAAGGAAAATATTGTATAAGATGCACTATCGAGGAAGCATGAGAAGGATGAAGCTTTATGGTGTGCCATTTCAATATTACAAGAAGATTGGGTAGAAGAAGTCACAAAAGAGTGGAAAAATGATATGGCTACTATCAATCTCATTCAACAATTACAAAGTGATCCTAGTAGTCTAGATAAGTTTTGTTGGAAGGGTTATACCTTGTGGTATAAAGAGCGATTATATCTTTGCAATAATTCTTCTCTCAAACAAAATATTGTCTCAAAGCTACACGAGTCTCCAATGGGGGGTCATTTAGAATTTTTGAAGACATATCATCGGGTCAAGAAAGACTTCTTTTGGGAAGGGCTCAAAGGGGATGCTCAAAAATTTGTGGCAGAATGTTTGGTTTGTCAACGAAATAAAGGGGAGACAATTAAGACACCTGGTCTCTTGCAACCCTTAGCTATTCCTAGCTAGCATTGGGAAGAGGCATTCGTGGACTTCATCACTGGGCTTCCAAGATCTAATCGTAAGAATGTCATCATGGCAATAGTGGATTGCCTCACTAAATATGCACATTTTATTGCATTATCACATCTTTTTACAACAAGTACAATGACAAAAGCATTTTTGGAGAACATTCAAAAGCTACATGGTATACCCAAAGTTATTGTTAGTGACCATGATCCTATCTTTACTAGTAACTTTTGGACAAATTTATTCAAATCTTTGGGTACTCAATTGGCTCATAGTTCTTCATATCATCCACAATCTGATGGGAAAACAGAGGTTGTTAATAAGTGCTTGGAAGGATATCTATGTTGTTTCACTTCAAACAAACAGTCTCAATGGGTAGTGTGGCTCCCACTAGCAGAATGGTGGTATAACACTTCCTTCCATAGTTCATAAAAAATGTCTCCATTTATGGCATTGTATGGATATCATCCTCCTTCCATCACATCAACATTAAAGTTGTCACCAAGAGTTCATCTGTGGAGGACCACCTAATTCATCAACAAGTACTTTTAGGACTTAAAGAGAATCTATTCGTGACACAAAACCGAATGAAGCAATAGGTAGACCAGCACTGTAGTGAAAGAAGTTTTGAAGTTGGAGATTAGGTTTTCTTGAGATTGCAACCTTACAAGAAAATGTCACTGAAGCAACAGTCAAAGAATAACAAGTTGTTTTCAAAATATTATGGCCCATATCAAATCATGCAGAAGATAGGCAGTGTTTCCTACAAGCTTGAATTGCCATCAACAAAGACACACCCAATTTTTCATGTTTCTTCTTTGAAGAAGGTAATTGGGAATAATATCCCTACTCAGACAATATTACTAGAGCTTGATGATGAAGGAAGAATCATATTGGAACCAGAATGTATTCTTCAAAAATGCACAAGGAAGCTAAGGACCAAAACACTCACTAAGTATCTCATCCAATGGAAGAATTTACCAATTGAAGATGCCACATGGGAGGATGAGGATTCATTCAAAAGCATCTAAAATTGCGTAGCATTGAGGACAATGCTTATCTGAAGAGGGGGGCATGCTACACCCTTAATATTAGAGTACATCAAATTATGAATAGTCAGCTTGTGGCTGTCTTAACTCCTAATGAAGTCATATTATCATTATTATATTGTTATTTAGTTGATTGGGTCGGCCTAGGGCTTATATAGGGTTATCTAAGTCGGCCTAGGTGATATCCTAGGCATAAATAGGTATATATAGGAGGTTGTGACTCTTATTTTATCATCATATTGTGAATTGTGTTCTTATTGGAGATATTTGGAGGTTTGCCCCCTCGAAGTGGCTTGTTATACTATACTAAGTTATTATTCAGTATTTGCAGCATATTTCCTATCATATTCTTCTATTGTGCAAGTTATTTCATTACAATTTGTATCTCAATTGGTTGATCGCACCCTTCCATTCACACGTTTGTTGAAGAAAGATGTTCATTTCTGATGGGATGATGAGTGTGAAAAAGCATTTGAGTCAATCAAAAGTTATTTGGCCAATCCTCCTATCTTGATGCCAGTTATGTAAGATAGACCCTTTTTACTTTATATCTTTGCATCACCTCATGCTTAGCAACTTTGATAGCTCATCATGATGATGATGGTAAAGAAAGAGTGGTCTGCTACAATATTCGTATTCTAGTTAATTATGAGACTCAATACTCTGTCATGGAGAGACATTGTCTTGCTCTCCTTTTTGCAACACATGGGTTGGGGATTTTGTGGGGGTCGTATGGCCCCTCCAAGGTGTGTCACATGGCAGCCTCAACGAAGTTCATGAGTATTGTGATACCTTGCGGTATTGTTGCAACAAGGCATGCGACTGCAATTTTTTAATTTTTAATTTAAATTATCTAAAAAAATTATTAAAAATATAAAATTTATATAAATATTTTCACCTCTGATTTTTATAACCCAATAATTTATTTTCTTTGCGCTTGCAACAATGACAATCATACATCTATATGGACGATGGGGGGTATTTTTTCTCGAGTCCCAGGTGAAGTGCTAGGAGTTTGGTGAATTGATAGTCGGTCATGGGGTTTTTGGCCTTTCAAATGCAATGAAAGGGGCGACTTTGGCCCAAAGTGCGCTAAAAATTCAACTACCTCTTGGATTTAATAACCCTCTTTAGCATCAAACCCTCATAGATCTAGCCTCATATGTTCGATTTGGACAAAATAAAAGGAAAATTTGACTTTTTCAAACACCTTGAATTCAATGGTAAGGTCATTGAAACCCCAACTCACACCCAACAAAAATTTCATGCCTAGATTGGTCCCTATTACCATTTTAATTCGCACCTCTGGAATGCGAATTAGAAACAAACAACTATGCACATATAAACTGTTCTTTGAATTAGGAGGGAAAGCTCCCTCTTTGCTGATGTTGTTCAAGAAACTAAATTAAAACTAATTTGCCTATCTTTTTTGGTTTAGCTAAGAGCACAAGGTTATAAAACTCAAGTGTCGTAGCTGATATTTTTTGTTTAAGAAGTTCAACTACAACTAAGCCTACTCTAATGATGTTTCTAATTTCTCAAGTAAACACAAAGCAAGAGAATTAGAAATGGACATAGAAGGATTCTCTGACATAGATACTTAAATAAACTTTCTTTCAACTCACATCTACTTACTTTCAATGCAAGCTAAAATAAAGATCATATAAGCATAACACAATAAACGAAAATCTGAGACTTTATATTAGGGCAACAAAGCAAGCACAAGACTTGATTTCCTCAAATTTCAAGAACAAAAGATTACACTTTTGGGACAGTAGGATTGTAGCAAAATAGGCTTACAGTTTAGCCATCAAACCATAATACATTGACACAAAACAAAAGAACTGAATAACTTGCAGCTAAAGAGGCATGCAAGCTTGCTCTTACACAAAGCGAATTGACATTGAATAACAACTTGCAACATTATAGGCTTGCAATTTTCTATCACAATAATCGTTAAGAAAATAATAGGCAAGGCTACCCTTATTTATACACAAGCAGAGGAGTAGGGAACCCTAAAATCTCCTTGCTTTTACAACCAAGACTTGCCAACATGCAAGCTTTATTTCTAAAACTGAACAAGATAAACACCTAGCCACCTATGAAAGCATAAAAAATAGGGAAATGCCAACTATTACAACTTGTTTTATTTCTCTTCTTCAAAGAGTGGATAAGAATTGAGATAAGAATAGAAAGAAAGCAGGAAGAAAGCTTCTAGATGATTGTTGCTTTAAATCTCCATCACATCCGTCAAAAAGCTCATTTGTTTCTTGATTTTAAGTGGAGAGTGTTGCTGAAAATAGAATGTTGATCTACATTGAAAGAGCAAGTTCTCCAAAAAAGTCGGGCCTTGGGTTTTGTAGAAAATCATGTTCCGGAGAAACCTGGATGCTCAAAAACTAAAAAAGCTAAAGCGGCCAAAAAGTAGTTTCTAGAAGAGGGAAAAGTTTCTCAATGTTGAAGAGAATGAAAAAGCAAAGAGATCCGTGTGATCAGAAATGGAAAAAGTTGAGTGGTTGTTTTGAAAAAGCAATGCCTTGGAAGTTTGGAGCATGAAAAAACGTTCCTCTTTGCTCATTGATCTCGAAACCACAAAGAACACCGAAAAAGCATGTCATTTGGGTCTTCAAATCTTCGTTGAGAGAAAAGGGAAAATCTTCTTGCTCTAGACACCAACCTGCAAAAATGAATAATGAAAGAAAAGCTCTCTTAAATAAGTTGAGGTTTGAGAAAATCTGCTTTCTTTTTGCTTTAAATCCTTAAGAGTTTATCCTGAGCAGGTTCATTGAACACAGACACTGTTCAGAATGTTGGGGGATGAAACTTGAAAATTTGACTAAGGCATGGATTCTTGGGTGCCTCTCTTGGACTGGGGTTCTTTTCCTCTCCAGACTTAGCCAATTTTCCCAAAATTTCAACATTTTGCTTGATTTTGACCTCCATTTGACTTTGATTCTTGGATGCTTGGAGAATCCTGTGAATTGATAGAGTGATTAATTGTGAAGCTTGACTGATTCTAAGAAGATTATCTTGGAGGCAACTTTGGATAAAAACATCATTTGACCCCTCAAAAAGCTATGGGGCACCCATGATCCCAGTGTTAGTCATTTATCTTAAAATTTCAACTTTTTGTGTTGTCTCATCTAATGAATTTGCAGTTCTGGAAGCTAGATCTCGATGATCTGGTTGTCAAATTCACTAAATAGCTTGTTGAATTCTGAGGAGGGTGCTTTGGATGCAACGTCACTTGAAAAGTTGATTTGGGGCCTCAAAAGCTTGGGCGCCTATCTCCTCCTGGGGCGCCCAACCTTTCCAGTGTTAGCCATTTTTGTGTTTCTCAACTTTTACTTGTTTTCCTTGATCTTCTGATGAATTCTTGTTTCTGGATGATCAAGGTGTTCGATGAACTGATGGCTGGACTTGTTGGATAGCTGAGAAGATTTTGAGGTGGGTCTCTTGGGAATGATATTTCCTAAAAGTTGAATCTCGAGGGTCAAAAGCTTGGGCACCCCTGGTTACCTGTGGCGCCCAACTCCTCCATAGTTAGATTTTATTATGAAATTTTCAACTTGCTTTTGAATTTTGGCATTTTGCTCATGTTTCTCCCTCTATTCCACCTTCGATATCTAGTGATTATCAACTCTAATGGACTTGTTGATGGTTCTGTTGGAAAGCTTGATCAAGATTGAAGAAGTCATGCTGGAGGCTTCGTCTGCAAATTCATCCATTTAGGCCCTCAAAAGCTTGGGCACCTAACTCTTCCTAGGACGCCCACCATTACCATACTTAACCATTTTTGCTTGATTTTCAACCTTCAAATTTGAACCTTCATGTTATAACTTCAGTTTGATCTGGATTTGCTGGTGATTAACAAGTTTGATGATTTGATGAAGACATCCATTGTGAAGTTGACAGAACCCTGAAGAGATTGAGCACATTTGCAAACCCTAATTGCTGGATTAGGTCCTCCAAAAGGCTGGGCACCCTTGGCCACCTGGGGTGCCCAGAGTTCCCAAACTTAGATTATTTTCTAATATTTCATGGTTTGCATTCTGTCTCTTGTTTGTGACCTCTTCGTTTGACCTCGAAATATGGATGACTGGTTGATCTGATGATTGTGCTGCTAGGCTCACTACAAAGCTAAGAAGATTCTGAGCAACATTATCTAGGAGCACAAATCCTAATTTCATCATTTGATGTCTTGAAAAGTTGGGTGCCTATCTCCTTCTAGGGCACCCATGGTTAGCAGACAGTTTTTATTTTGTAATTTTTAGTTTCCTTCTTTGTTCAACGTGTTTTCCTTTGCCTCGCTTGCTGGAGATGAAATATTTTTTGAGGCATGAGTGCTTGGCCACCTAGACTGAGTTGGGGAGCCTGAAGCTTCCAGACTTAGTCAAAATTTGGCATTTTTCAACTTTCACAGCCTCCTTCCATTCTTCGTTTTGCGTGCACATCCATTGTTTCTCATCTTTTGTTCAGTGCTTGAATGTTTGAATCTGACACTTGGCAGCTGGCTGACCTCCATTAATGGCCTTGGAGCTCTTGAAAAGCTTCTAAAAAAGCATAATAGACCCACTAGGGCAAAACTAATCTTTTTGTGATTCTGACAGCATCAGCTTGATGAAGAAGTATTTCCTACCAATCAAAATCAGTTTGAACCCTAACAACCAAACTTTTTATTTTTAGAAAAATTTGCTATCATCCATTTTGAAAGAAACCCCAAAAAAGTTCTATTTTTAGAAAGTTTCTAAAAATAACAATTTTCCTAAAATTTAGGGCCAAAAAACTAAGATTTGGGTTTTGTAGACTTGGTCGCTCTAAGCAGACCTAAATCGTCAGATTTTGAAAATTTTGAGTTTTTGACCCTCATGCAAGACATGCAAATCCTAATTTTAACATTTTTTTGACAATTTTAACAAGACTTGTACTCATTTCTTCAAAATGCCTAAGTGTAGCAAAAATTTTAATTTGGGGTACAACTGTCCCTCATATCTGGGAAGAAGTCTACAACACTAAAGCTCTAATACCATGTAGGAGTTTATGGTGAACTCCTCAACACCCTAGGATCACCTGCAATACAATAATAACTTGCACAATATAGAAATGGCTATGATTATGGATGCAAGATTTGTAGATTGAATATGATTGTTGGATTGTTCATATGATGTCTTGCTTAGATAAGCAAGGTGTGATAATGTACCAACATTAAATGATTGTGTCATAATTAAATGACATGAGCCAACATTAAATGACCCTAGGACACTAATATTCAATAAACGCTAAAAAGATAAAATCTTATCTAAACAACTTAAATATGCCTAGGACCTAAGTGAACTTAATATATAAATAGGACCTAGATAGGTAAAACACCTATTTACACCAACAAGCATCTCAATGAATTGCCAATTTTATATGAGATTCATCTTGTCTTTATGTATCTTTATCTTTTAGAAATTTAGTTTATTTTGATGGTGAGTGCAATAGATGATAAATCTTGTGAGATCATGATGTATCATTGCAAGTTTTGATTCATCATATTTTATGGATTTTGGGTTGGATAGACTCTTTGTGAGGTCTTGGAATAAGCCTTGACCTTAGACTAACTTAGTTGGAAAGGTATCACATTCCATTACTGTAGAGATCTAGCTTGCTCTTTTCTCATTTATTTCGCATGGTGAAGGTAATCACCCATATTTGAGTGGATTACAATTTATTGCACTTTTCTATGGGAGACAAGTTTTAGAACATACTTAAGATACTTTACAAGGTGTACATTTGTTTTCCAAAAAAGGTGTACCTCTCTTCATATTCATTAAAATCAACACTCATAAATGCTACTAGATGCACATCTCCATTTTTATCCTTCTAGGTGAGTATGTCTACTATGTTGAAGTCTACACCGTATGAATAAAGATGAAGTCCCTCAATGTGATTAATAATAACTAGTTGTATGCCATCTTTCTTGAAAAGCTAAAAAGATTCCTTGGCTTTGGTGTCAACTGGAAGTTAGCATGTTCTTTAGTAGTGACTTGATGGGCATTGTGAGCCTAGTGAAGTAAAAAATTGAACTTTTTAATGAAATTAATCTTTTGAAGGAAAGATTGAAGGATTTCTTTGTGTGAGGAAAGATAAGTTCATTGATAGCATATGTAATTTGGGCTTATTACTAGATGGTTTTTTATGAGATTTCTCAAAAACCTTCTTTTGGGAAGAACACAAACATGTTTCCTTGGGTTAAGATGTCACGTCTCATACTTTGATGCTGTTTTGACCATGACTTTGTGGGATTTAATATATGAATTATGATACATGTTAGAGCAATATAATATAATACAATGCTTTGGTGTATGGAAATGTAGGAAAATAATTGTTTTCTTTCAGAATTATGAGTGCATTTTATTTTAAAATGATACAAAATAGGAGTGTTGATTTAATTATTGCTTAAATTTATACTTCTATATTGGTTACTAATACACTTTCGTTTTTGCACGCCTGAGTGCATTTGAGTTGCAGGTGATCGAAGGCCAAGAGTGTGATTGAGGAAAAGAAGGTTAGCTTCCCGACAGGGTAAAAGAGGAGAAGCTCTCGATCACGCACACACCACTTAAAAATCATGTAGTTGCATTAGGCCATGTTTGTTTTCAATGTGATTGTTTAAATGGATTGCATGGTTTGAATAAGTAATTGATATAAAAGAAAAATAAAAAAATATATGTACCTATAATAACATAGCAAAAATTAAAAATATAGTTTAATTATTCATAAAGGTTGTGAAAAGAGTATGGTTTATTTTATTTAGCTTATCCCATTTATTTTGTGCAATAAAAAGGAAAAATCTGATTTAAAATAGGAAATTAAAAATGAAGTGAAAATATTATATTTGCATATAATATGGATGAAATAATTTGGTTGCATAATATAAAGTGGAGATATCTTTTGTTTGAAAATGGTTATTTTTATTCCAAAAATTGAGAGGAATGAACAGCCCCGAGAAAACTTTGGGCTCTGGAAATTTTTCCTTAAAACCAACAATGCTGTTGGCATGTGGCAATCTTTGGAGTTTGCATGTGAAATTTATCTGTCATCTGGAAATACTCTGCATGATCCTCGAAAAGAGGAATAAAGCTTTAAGAGAGAAAAGAGAACATTCATGGGGGATATCCGAGAGCTCTGGAAGAAGGCGACAGGAAAGTAATACTGGGCATCTGCACTGGAAGAAATTGCCAGGTTCTTTTCCATACTTGTTTTTCAATCAGATTAAAATTGCAGTAAGAGAATTTAAGAAATGAAAGGCTTCAATCTATGAAATGATTACAAATCTTTTCCAATTTTATTTCTGGGTAATAGTTTACTCCTCATTGCTGCAATATAGAAAGAATACCCAATCTTTTCTTCCAAATTAGGGTTACAGTCAGATGCAAAAAGCTGCAAATTATTAAACTGCTCTCAATTATATTTGAAACCTACATAAACATATATATATACATATATATATATGCACAGGAAACTGTATTCCCGTGCATATATACATATATATATATATATATATATATGCATACAATTTGCATAAAACACTGTCATCTGAAATAAATTCGAAATGCCTTTTGAGATAAATTTGAATGCAGTATATTACTGGGCAAAATGTCTCTAAATGTCTTTTTTTTTGAGTTATGAAACTGTTATACACAGGAAAAAGGAAAGGGATTTAATCCCTTGTCCTCCCCATGGGAAGGACGCGGATCTGTGGGGAGGCTCGCGCCCTCCACAGGCCGCGGCCTGTGGAGGGGGTGCGAGCCCCTCACAGCCTGCCCCCTCCCCATGGGAGGGGCAAGGGCTTCCTGCGCCCTTATGTTGCTCAACGCCAGTAAGGAAACCCTGAAAAATGTTTATATTCTGTGTGCACAGCCAGAGAACTTATGAATAGTTATAAAAATCAGTATTTCTTTCTTCAAAATTTACACTCAGCTGTATATGAATTTTTACACACACACATATATACATATATATATATATACACTCAGCTGTATATGTATATATATATATATCTATTTATATATATATATATCCATGCATATATACCAAAATGCAAGTTTGAACAGGAAAACCCTTTTAAGAGAGTGATATGATCTCTGTTAAAAATACACAAATATCTCAGAAATGTTAAACCTAGAACAAGAACAGAAGTATCACTGAGAAACCATGTAAACTGAAAATCTTCTTGATTACTTTGACATATATTTACATACAGAAGTACATTCCTGAGTAAAGGTATTCAATGTAAAATTCGAATGCAAGTTTATCTTTCAAACCTCTGTATTCCGAAAGAATTGCACTGTTTCTGTATATTACTAATATTCAGAAACCTGTATTCAAATTAAGAGTTACACTTTCAGTCAGCTTGAATTTGGAAAGAATAGAAGTATATACTGAAATCAGAAAACACTGTCTCATACAAAAGAATTAATTAAATTTCTCTAGTAGTACACTGATAGTATTATGTCATACATGATCTTCGTTAAAAACAGAGTCTTTTACCAAAACAGAAAGGAATTACTTACAAAAGAGTAAATGAAATCTTTCTACTGAACTTACAATTTTTCTTTCAACGGATGTTATGAAATTCTCATTTGAAATTCATTTAGAATCAATTGAATGCATGAAACATGTAAGAAAATGCACAACTTTCTGCGTTTGTATTTATTCATACTTTACTTTTGGTAACTTCCGGGACAGGATGCCGAAGGTGGACTTACAGAGACGGTAGTATTACCTTTTCTAAACTACCATTTTCTTGTATTATTTATGCTTGGCCAAGCACTTGTACCATTGAAATAGATGGATTTGTTTTAAAAGCCTAGAAACATATATGTATTTGAGTCTCTGCCACCTCCTGTTGCAAGAAATGTGTTTTTCTCATGTTAGAAATGCATATAGGCACCAGGCATGCATCGAGAGTTCCCTCCTGTTTTACTGTTTCGGGTTGCTAGGCTCCTTTATGCAGGGCCGGGGATTTCTTCGAGTTAGGAAGGAACCCGGGGAAGTCATGGACTTCGTGGTTGGGCGGAAAAGGCGCCTGAATCACACTCTTGGCCCCAGCTCGCAAGCAGACCGAGGGTGTCACGACAGTTGGAGGTTCCAAGTTTCATTTGCTATTGATGTACTTGTGTATTATTCTGGATTGGCTTGTGAAGCCCATTATAAATGTATATGTATTTGACATTCTTTAATGAAACTTTGAAATAGAAGTATGGCTTGAAAGAATCTAATGTAACATTGATTTGAGGAAATTAAAGTTTTATGACAGCATAGAAAAGATGTTTCTATTGGAATTGTTGATTTCTTCCGAGTATGGTTGAATATGTATATGAGATAATTCATTGATGTACTTATGCTTTGTATAATCTTGATGAATTAAATTGTTATTACATGAAATGCAATTTAAATTCTCTTTTATTGAGCTCCTTTGGAAGTTTTATGAACAATGTTAATTACTTGGAAATCCTTTTATACGGATTTGAACAATTGAAAATACTCTTATTTTCCGAGCGTTACATAAGAGAAACACCAAATTTGTGACATTTTGGTAATACTTCTCACAAATAGATGATGTTCCTCATTTTTTTTAGGGAATACTATGATGTCATCAAAGTATACTAAAATAACTTGTTTATAATGACTTTAGAGTAACCATCCATGGCTCCCTAAAAGGTGGTGTGTGTATTGATCAAACAAAAAAACAATCTACTGTTAAGAAAAAGTTCCCCACTTGGCAATACATGTCGTCTTGAATTGATCCTCTTCCCTTAGCTAAGCTTGATTATATATGATAGAAATATGAATACATAGTTAAACCTATCACATTTTGTAGGATTTGAGATTTCAAGGGGATAAGATGGTAGTCCTTAAGTGAATCTTAGTTGAAATCACATAAATCCACATATAAGCTAGTTTTCCCATTCTTATCTCAAATAGAAAGAATATTAGTTACCAATGTGGAGTACTTAATAGGAAATATGATCTTAGCCTCAGTCATCTTGGTTAATGTGTTTCACATCCTTTGGTTCAATGCAAGGATTCATTATTGACTACTTTTATTACACAAGACATGTGAGAGGGTAATTTTTTAATAATATGATATCTGAAATTCTTGTCACACACCTTAGTATCATCATAAGAGAAATCACATAAATCTTCAAACTCTTAAAAAAGAATTTACATATATACTTTAGAATCCATTGGAAAATATCTCTACCAGTATGTTCTTGCCTAGAAAGAGTTTGTATTATTAATTTTTCTTGGGCTCTATGACCATAGAAAATTTCTATTTTTATTTTATTTTATCAATAAGTTAAAAATATTCTTCAAGGTGATCAAGCAATTTGAGGTTTTTTAGAAATTAGTTACATTATTTGATTACCCTAAATTTTTGATAGTTTTTCTCCTAGATCACTTGAGAATTCAACTCCATTCTAGATAAAGAGTGTGATATCCTAATCACCATTTGAAAAAAATCCCAATGGGTATCATTATCATGAATAAAGGGATATAAAATCATCTTGACATATGATTCCCAGTTAGATCTTGCTCATTGCCTAAAGAGGTCAAAACTATAATTAAAATTGGTGCTGACTTCTACCATTCTATCAACTTTCTGCTTTTAGAGTCGTGGGATATCTTGAATATTGAGCACCTCAAAATTTTCATTAAATATAATGCTCAATGCTTATAAGCCTTCATTAGGGAGTGTTTATAGGCACAAATAGAACAAACGTGACTCAACAATATCTTTAAAGATAGATAGCTATAGGTACCTATTTGATTCCTTATTTATAAACTATTTGTAATACTTTAAGGAGTGCTTCGTATTTATCCATGTTGTTGTGTAATGGAATCGTAGCTTGAAAAAGGAAAAAAACTTGATCTTAGAAGCAAATCCAAGTGCATGCTTGAACTTTGAATTTTACACCATTGAAATATATTTGGAAGATATTGTTCAACTAATTATTCGCCTGTTTAAAGAGCTTAGTAGGCACAATAGTTTCTTTTTCATTAGCACAATAGTTTTTGAGACTCAATCATCAAACAAACAATAATATTGATTTTTATAGAATTAGTAAATTGAAATTCAACATATAGCTCATGTAAAATTCAACTACATAAAAAATGACCATGACAAATCATTGGACGGCCCTTGTGCAGATTCATCAATAAATAAATGTTATGCATAGATGTAAAGTAGTTGTCATACTTTCATTTGCATTGTTTATGGGTTGGTAAGGTTACATATGATCAGATAATTGTAATAATCAGCTGGTCTATACCATCCCTACTTTCACATTTGGATCAGATCATCCCATCAATGTTTTCCATCCACACGTCTGTTGACTATAATATGAGTTAGACCACATTTGGAGACCATGTATATTATTGAAGACATTTCAACTTTCTCATACCATGATGTGTTCAATATTGCATTAGATTCTGTATATATATTTTCAAAGATAGATCATTTATTTGTGTGAGAAATGTCTTCTTATGATAAAAATGTTTTATGGTAAATATTTTGTAGCTATATTACTTCACACGGGATCAATTGACCTCTGACTACTTAGCTAGGGAAAAAATACCAGCATATACTCACAAGGCTATGTTTTATTGAGAAGCAAAAAGTCTTAAAAAGAGTGCAATGACAACATACGGTGCAACTATAAGAGCAATCATGTTTAGGAGATCACAAATGACAACGTTTGTTCATGCGATTCATTATCCACAACTTGCAAAGAGGGGACCCTACCATGAAACTTGTCCTTGTATCTTTAAATTGCATTGTTATATCAACTTTCACAAGCATGTCATTCGAAAAAAATTCATATGTACACAATCTAGGTCTTCTAAAATATAACATTGCAACCAAGCCATTAAATGCTGCCATTGAATGAGAGATTTGTAGCAATGCTAGTCAATGAATGAACATTTTCAAGCTCCAAAATTCTAGTATGAATGAACATTTAATGAAGCACACAACAATCAACAGAATGGTACCCAAAGATAAATGCAATGCCAAAAAATCTAATAACCACAATTAATTTAGCGAATTTCCATAAATAAAGCCAGAATTCTAGATTATTTCTTTATGTGTTGAGGGTTTCTTAAACATAAAGAAAGTTCACTATAGCACACAAGAATACATTTCTTCACAAGGATTCTAAGCCTCCATTATAATTCTACAGAATAAACATGCCCAAATATTAAGGCTTATATTAACAGAATGATGCTTATAAACATTGGGCAAGCAACCCAAAAGATTTAGGTTAATGACATATAGATTTGAAGCAATAGCCTGAAAATCTAGAAAGCTGCAAAGCCATACAGAAAAAGACATGTTGTTTACGTTTGGAAGCTGCAACTTGGTGTGGGGATTTTCAAGGCTGGAGCATATTTAATCCCACTTCAACCCAAAAGAAGACAAGGACATGAACTAAATAAATAATTAAATAATTAAATTACTCTCTATGATCTTGTTATGCCATGATCACTAGCATATGATAGGGTAATTGAAGTGGATAGTTACAATTATCAACTTCCTCTAAAGACTCTGGGGAAGCAAACTACCTACCACCATCAAACTTGGGTCACAAGTGATTGCTCCTCCGGATTGATAATAGATGAAATCTACAGAGTAATGATATGTACAAATGTTAAATCCGTCAAAGATGAACTCAAAGGTAGATTTTTCATAATTTCATTATAAGTTTAATTAAGATGCCTGAACATGCAGATGGCATACCTTTTCTGTGAACTCTCTAAAAAGTGGCCCTTCCATGGCCTTATCAAGTTCCTGAAAAGATCAAAGAAAAAAAAAAAAGGTATTCCTTTATGAGTACATCTGGAATGAAATCCTGCCCCTTGCATAGAGGTAAGGGTTAAATATACAAAATGATGCATGCAGGTGTAAGAGAAATATAAGGTAAATGACCTCTTCAGCATTTACGGCGGAATCAATTTTTAATATGATTTTTTGGAGTTCCTCATCCTTCAAAAGGTTTCGAATTTCACTCGATGCTGCTGCAATACATTATGACACCATTAAATATTAGAAAATTTTCACCATTTTCAAAGGCTGCCTTGGTCAGAATATTTATATTCCAATAAGCAACAAGACCATGAACATAAAGGTAGTTAAGTACAAGCATAGAAGTCTCAGGACGTCTTATTGTACAAGAATCAGATTGCAAATAAAATCTATTACTATTCCAATGCATGAAAAACTCATAACTAATTGTAAAAGAGCAAGATCATAAATTAAAACTGTGGCCATTAAAATGCATGAGAAACACATGACTAATTGAACAGATAAAAGAAATATTGCCAAAATAACAAAAAACAAAATAAAGGAATAATTACCTTATTACTAAGCTTTCAAGTGAAGCAGATCCAAAGTGCTTCAAGTTGTACCCCAATAAATATGTCGGGAAAACATATAAAGTTTAAACTATAATGTTTAACAAAAAGCATTTCAAGAACCCAAATATTTAACTAAACAATAATACGTAAAATGAATGTTTTACTGACAATGCCTAGCAACCAAATTCAGTCAATGGTAGGTATTAATAGTCTAGGTGACTAAAGATAAAAATGTCAAAAAAAGCAATGAAAATAATGGTTAATAGATAAAAACTATCATAACATGTTAGCAAAGAAATCTACACGACTATATGTGAGATCACGGAAAACAGTGAAAAAAGAAAGAGTATATGGAAAGGACAGGAGATCTACTTACATAGTTTAAAAATGATTGAAATTCATTGAAAGGGCTTACATTTATCTGAGAAAATGATTCATAGATGCTAATGAATTCTAAAGCATTCTGACCTGTAATTCCGTAATGAATGCCAAATAGAAGGTATTCTGGATTATCCTAAAATATGGTAGAATTCAGCTTTATGTACAGTATTATTGCAATAGATAATAAATCATATTTTTCTTCCAGCCAGGCCATGCATGTTCCCCATAGGGATGCACGGTCTCTTATTAGCATTGGGAAGCACCTACTTTTGTTACAAAGTTCTTTTCATCCATAATTTTGTGTCTGCTCTGGCACGGTAGCAATTCTGTTAACCAGGACTTTTCTGGAACCACTGGATATTGGTCAGTATTATAAAGGTTACTAGGGCATATGTATGTAATGTTGTAGTCTCAACCATATCAGGATCTAAAGATAGGGAATGTGGTTCAAAGACAGTTGCTTCTGATGTACAGCTGTCTTGTTCAATCACATTCTTGGTTTATAGTCTGATATACATAGGAGCGAATACAGTTACAGGAGCAGATTGTTTGTAATCTCCTTGCAACCAAATAGATGGTGGGAGGTCAAAGGAGTTCATGATAGTCTTTAGCAGTTTTATTTGTCTCTTTCAAGACAACTCAAATAAAAAAATAAGTGAGGTAAAACTTCTCTTCAAGTTATAAGGGGAAGCTCCCTGATATTTAAAACTACCCTAGACACTAAGATATGGGCAAAATATACAGTTATAAACGCTATACAAGATTTATCTGGGATTACACAAAACTAGAAATAACTACCTATTTGCCTATATTTTTGCCTGGGGTACATCAAGAACCAAAAACAAAATAACTCTAAGCATGAACAACGCACTTCCTACTAGGAAAAACAGAGACCAATATTCAAATGCAAACATGATTGAAAAAGAATAACAACTTCAACATAGAATAACATATGATTCCAAGGACTAAACAGCTAGATGAATAAACAACATCAATACAAAACTTGACATTTACTATCAATTCCAGTCTAATCAATAAAATCACACACTAACCAGCTTCAATAACAATTTCAGCAGCACAAGCATAGCGTAAATCATCATTCAAAATGTCCTATGCTCAAAGCACTTATTTATAGGTTACAACATGCCCAATTTTTGGGACTATAGAATAAATTATATTTTATCCCAAAAATCAACACTTAAAAGCTCTCAAAAAGTAGGAAATTTTTTGTTTTAATTTTTAAAGAAAAACTACTCCTGAACAAATAATAAAATAACTAAAGAGACCAAAAAAATGGACCTTCACTCTCTACCCAAAAATTGGAACCACCATAATGGTGATTGCCAAATATAGCTACTCCTAAAAATATCAACTTGACACACAAACAACATTGTGATTCTAAAACAACTCAATCTGAAAATTGACAGATCCTCTGAAAAACACTGAAACTCTAGCCACCACAAATCTGTCAATTTCACCAATCCAACTTGGTGATTCAAATCTGACGCCATTCACCAAAACAAAACAATTTATTACTCCAAATCCTAATTGTCTGTCCTGATTGGCAAACTATGAAACCCATTGCCATAGGGTTTTGTAAAGATTGAAAAGGATGAATGAATGAATGAATACTTTAAATGAGGCTATGAACAAACACTTCTAAAGATGGAAACACCCATGAACTGCCGTTGAAACCCTAGGTAGCACCATGTACCTTCAGCACCCACAAAACCCTAGATGACCTCTATTCCTCAGTTTTTTTACTGTTCCAATCTTCCATCATATGTATAAAAACATGAAAATGACAAAGTGCATAACCTAAAATTACTTGTCACTTTAAGGGCTGCTGATTTTTATGACTAATCACTGTTAATTTTCACACTGCCATAGAAAGATGGAATGCTACTGATCACAAAAACATGGTATTTAAAAGATGACATGTCCATTGTTTGTGATGTCTAAATGCTCATACATGCATGAAAGAGGGGTATTGTGAAGTCCAAGAAGCCAATCATGGGTAAAAGCAAGACTGCTATCATCAATGCTGAAACATGTGTTACACTGCTGCAAACAGTTGGAAACCTGTTATTTTTCTTCTTGGTGCCTATTCTGATGCCTTTTGTCACTAGACAAGTCTCTAACACACTCAAACATCAATTTCTAGTGTTCATGTCACTTCAAGGACTCACTTTTATACTTGGGCACCTCAATCTAATCCTACTGTCACCTAAATCCAATCTTTCCTTCTGCAGATACATCCACCATAGCATGCCTCTTGAAATCAGCAATCTCATTCTTTATAAACAAGGAAGCTCCTCATCTTGCACAGTCCAATCACTATAGGGATCAATCTCATCCAAATCAATCGGCTCATGTGATTTATCCTCCAACTTTCTTGTGTGAAATCAAAGGCTGCATTGCACAAAAACTAGTTCATTTAAGAGTTGTTGTGTAAACCAGTGCGCTTTTTCATGTGAATGGTATCAAAACAAACTCCAATTGCAATCACAACCAAAAGCACTACAAGGTTGAGACAAATTTCAAAGGGCTAACTTTTGAAGATTCAAAGTAGTACCTCATTGCATGAATGGGCTGGTGAAGTCAATTTTTCACCTGCAATCAATGATCTCCCAAAATGGGGCAACTCTACTTGTATCGCCCCTATAATAATTTTGGATGACCTTTTTGTCCCTATCCATAGCCTCATAAATGTATCCCATTGGGGTTTGCTTCCCATCCACCAAGTGCAAAACCCTCAACTAAAAACTTACAAGTTACAGTTAAAATAAAAGCTTTTAAAAAGTAATCAAGAATTTTGTTGTACCCAAAATAAATTTTTGGCATTCTGCTTAAAATGAGCTAAATCATGTAAAAATGTCGTCAAAAGTCTATTTTAGGTCAAACCAAACATAAGGTTTTTGCGGGTTTCTATCAAGAAACATGTGTAAAATTCTAAAAAATTGAAAATTAGGGTTTCAAACCCCTATTTTTAGAGAAACCCCTGAAAAATAGGACCTTCCTGGAAATGATTGAAAATGATTTTATAGGATTAATCGACTTCACGATCACACTGGTCAAGTTAGAATCATCAAAAAACATGTTTTACTTTGGTGGGTCTATTTTCATTTTTCAGGAACAAAGTTAGGAGCTCCGCAACCATTAATGGCAGATTGGCCAGTACCAAGTGCTGAAAGCTAAGCTTCAAAAGCTTCAACGAAGAAACCATGGCAGAAAAGGATCAAAAAGATGTTGTTTGATGGAGGAGATTTTCAAAACTAAAAATGCCAAAATTTGGCTAACTCTGGAAAAACCACGCCTTGTTGAAGAAAGGCGTCCTTGAATAAGATGATGTAGATGTCAGTTCCTAAGAAAACTTGTCTTTGTAAGATCTCCCCGGCTAACTCTGGAAAAACCACGCCTTGCTGAAAGCTAAGCTTCAAAAGCTTCAACGAAGAAACCATGGCAGAAAAGGATCAAAAAGATGTTTGATGGAGGAGATTTTCAAAACTAAAAATGCCAAAATTTGGCTAACTCTGGAAAAACCACGCCTTGTTGAAGAAAGGCGTCCTTGAATAAGATGTAGATGTCAGTTCCTAAGAAAACTTGTCTTTGTAAGATCTCCCCAGCTAACTCTGGAAAAACCACGCCTTGCTGAAAGCTAAGCTTCAAAAGCTTCAACGAAGAAACCATGGCAGAAAAGGATCAAAAAGATGATGTTTGATGGAGGAGATTTTCAAAACTAAAAATGTCAAAATTTGGCTAACTCTGGAAAAACCACGCCTTGTTGAAGAAAGGCGTCCTTGAATAAGATGATGTAGATGTCAGTTCCTAAGAAAACTTGTCTTTGTAAGATCTCCCCGGCTTCAACCCAACTTTGCAATGAACCTGTCAACCAGCCTGCGAGACACATCAAACAACGACAACGGTTGATCATCAGAGCATACAAAATAGAAGATAAATCAATGAGCTTCAAGGAAAAAGCGCCCCTGTTGGCTAGGGGCGCCCTTCTTTTTGAAACACCTAATGAAGTTATCAATAGTTGCTTTATACAAGGCATTAGTTTAGCTCTTTCCCATCTTCGCGATCAATCCAACAACACGTTCACAAGACCTGTCAAACAGTCAAAGGTTGAGATCAAGCAGAAAACGCCGGAGACGGAGACTGAATGAATAACATGGAAGAATTGAACGAGTACCAAGGAAAAGCGCCCTTGATGAAGAAAGGCGCCCAGTCTTTTGGGCATGCAGATGCAGTCTATTTGCTCGGTGACCTCCAGGATGACCACCTCCATTTTGTTCGATCTCAACAACAAAACCGTCAGCAAAGACATCTGACAAATCAATCATCTAACGCTAGAGATCAAACTAAGGAAATTTACAACATGAAAATGACAAGTCAAAAGTCAAAGGCACCCCTGCTCAGAAAAGGTGACCATGCATTTGAAGGACTAAAACTGATTTTCAGGAGTTGTGGAACTAGTCATCCTTTCCAAGACTGAACTAGTTATCCAACGCATCATCAAACAAGATCATTAGACTCGACAGTCGACGGTGATATTAGATCGAAGCACGGAGGGTTGAAATGGTGAAAACAAAGAACAGTCAAGAAAGGCGCCCTTGAGTTTGCAGTCTCAAACTTAGGTTTCTAGCTTGATAGCTCCCAAGCATACCTCTTCAAAGTAGTTCCATCTCAACAACAAATCCATCAACAACTACTAAAGATCAATTGAATGACCGGGAGAAAGGATTGAACAAAGGCACTTCAGCATGAAAAAATGATGAAAAAGTGTTCAAACTCAAGGAGGACGCCTAAAAGGTCAAAGGTGGATTTGTTGACTTGAGTTAGAGATTTTGGAGGAAAACTTGGCCAAAATATCCCACAATCAGTGGAAATCAGCTTTAAGAACTCCAGATCAGGCTAAATCAAGCTTCAATCATGAGTTGGCGCACAAACTTGAATCATTATAAACCAACTCTAGGCATCCCATTTCATTATTTCTTTTGCAGGTTGAAGATCGAAACAACAATTTGCTCTCCAAGGCGTGTTTTCAAGATCTGAAGGAGGTTTTCGACCATTCATTATTTTTTGAAGATCAGTGGCACAAAGGGATTTCTTCTTAGAGGTTGCATCCAGAGACAGGTTTTTACAAGAAGGCAACTAATAACTTCCAATCTTCCTCTTATCTACTTCCTCTCTTCTATCTTAAACTTCTTGCATGTCACATAAAACAGCAGGCTACCACAGATCTGACCAATTGGGTATGATCAGCATAATTTTCCAGTAAAACCCATCTCTTCAAATTTTCCAGAAACAACAAACTTGTTGTCCCTATTTTTAGGGGTTTTTCCGAAAAAGTCTCAGAATAAAAAATCTAAGGAACTGGGTTTGTTCAGCATTGAAGCACGAACAAAACCCATGTGTCATATATTTTCCAAAAAAATACTTCTCGACAGGCACTATTTTTAGGGATTTTCAGAAATTGTCAAAATAGGGTTGTGTGCATAGTTGATCTTTAAGTTTTTCAAGATGCAGTACTCCCAAGTACAATACAAGACCAAAACGGTCTTGTACCATGATTTCCTGGAAACAATTGACACAGACTTGCATCAAGTAAACCCAGCGGTCGATTCAGAAGATTTGGAGGGCATAAATCAAATCACGCTACAAAACATAGAAGAATTCGGGTTACTTCAGGCTACGTCAATCCCCATCACATTACAGAACATGGAGTTTGTAATTGCTTGCATTAATCATTACAATCCTACCACGCGAGAAATCCAATCAGTGGATGGGAGGGTGATCTACAGCCTTAAACCAAAGGACATTGAAAAATGTTTTGCTATTCCACCATGCCCAACCAATGTGGTCATATCAGTGACAAAATGCAAAAGAGCATTCGAAGTAGCAAAGGATAAATGTCAAGGAATAATGGCAGAAAGATGGCTAAAAGTGAAAAAGGCCAACTTGCCCAAATTGGTTAGACGAGGAGAATTTTGAGACGAGTATGCAATGTTGATCACTCTACTCAACAGGATCACTGGACAGAAAGATGGTAATCAGTTTTAGTTGTGCATGTATTACATCATCACCAAGATTATCAGCAGCATTATGACTGGACCACCTTGATAAGTGATACACTCCAACAAATTACTGGGTTTCTAGAGGCTCATAGGTTCCACATGTGTTCCTACCCTGTATATCTGACTACCTTCCAAGGCGAGTTCAAGACACTAAACACTATGGGAACCTTAAGTGTGCAGAAGGTCCATGAATACTTTCCGCATCTTGAGTTTACACAAGCAGAATGACATTTCAAGTGGATAAGTGACCTTTTCATTATGCACACCATACGAGACCTCGACCATGAGATGCACATGCGTATATCACTAGTAGCCAAGAAGGCAATGGTGGACTGGGCGGATTGGTTTATCCAATTCCCCACCTTCACCTACATACGCGTGTATGGATACAATGGTCACCCTGCCATGATGCCACGCTACCCTTCAGATAGGGTAGTTTTCATGGAATTCCTACGGCAGTTGGCCAAAGTTCACACTCACCTATGCCTTAAGAAGAAGCTAGCTGCAAGCTTTCCCATCCAAATGGGACTCTATAGATGTAAAACAACGATTGATGCCAAATTGGTGTGCCAAGAGACGGTGAGACTCAATCTCAAATACCTCATTGAGAGGTCATATGATCCAAGAGGCCTTTATGCAACGCACCTTGAGTAGCACTCATCACACGAGTCTTCCATGGAAAATCACTGGGTCAATTGTGATGATGAGTTTCATGTATGAAGAAGGAACTATAGCCGGTTAGGCTCTCACAAATTGCTGACTTTATGTCAAAAGACATTAAGGGTCTATCTAATGATGAAGGGGAAGTCATTCTCCCCTCATTCTTCGTGGATCAAGTAGACTCACAACCACTCGGAAGAGTGGATTGGTATGCAAAGGAAAACACATCTATAGAGGAAAGAACAAGTAGAGTTGTCATAAATAGTCAACTCTACCTAGACAGCAAGAAGACAAGGAAGGTAGTGCTTCCCTGAACAGAGCCACCACCAATTCAATCTTCACTACCTTCCACTTCAAGGAAGAAGCCCAGAAAGAAGTAGTGGAGCAATCCTCCCAAAGAGATGTGGATGTCAGGACACACGAGGGGAAGAGCACAAGAGTTATATGTAGAGATAGCCACAAACATTCTTGAGATAGTAGAGACTGCTACAGCTGAGCCAATGATTGAGATAATTACCACAAATACAGAGCCCATGATGGAAGTAGTTGTAGTGGATACAGTGCCTGTGATAGAGACAGAGCCACCTACTTCACCACCATCACAGCAGTCACAAGTCCCCATCAACTTGGACTCTCCACCGCGAGACATCACTACAGCACAGTCTCATTCATTGGGCATTCAGGGGCCTATCATTCCTCCTTCCAACAAGGCTAGTCAGGATTCTATCTAGCTTGAGGGTCTCCTAGGAAGGAAGAGGGAAAGGCCATCCTACCAGCTTGACTTCACAAAATTTGATCATGTCCCTCAAGACATGCTAGCAAAGAAATTGAAGAAGCAAATACATGTAGGAAGGAACACAAATAATGAGTTTATCATAGAGGCTGCTGCCCCACCCGAGGACAGAAACATACATGAGGTAGAGGTTGAGGACTTCACATTGTCAAAGGTCAACCTCAGAAAGACCACTCGTCAGGTGGAGGCAAACCTTCTTGGAATTGCCTCGGTGAGTGTTCAAGAGAGAATGGCTAAGGATGGAAGAAACAAAGCAGCCTTAAAGGCTGAAAATCAGCAATTGAGGATGTACATATTTAGCCTAATGCACAGTACCCCAAACATCTCAGCTTTGCCACAAGAATTGCTAGACCTCCCCGCGAAGCGAAACCATCATCAATTGATTTCATATGGAAAACACTTGAGAAATCAAGAGGAGGAATTTGTTGTCAAAGGACGGTGCATATTGATAGAACTGTACCAGTTGAGGGATAGAGCATATGAACTCCGCACAAAGATCTAGCAATTGGAGCTAGAGACAGCGGAAAAGAGGCCTGGGGATGAAGTCACAATCTCACATTTACAAGTGGCATACCAATCAGTTACCACTATAGAGAACAAGCAACATCTCTTTGCTTGGAGGGAACAAATGGCATACAAGGTGAAAGCCTATGATGCCAACTCTGTGGAACTGATCGAGTACCATCATATTGTGGCAGGTATTATCAACTTCGCAAGAACGTTGGTAAAATCCATCCCTTGCCTTTATCAACACGAGGGAGATGCCCTACATTTAGCTAGGAATAGTACAAAAACAATTCCAAGATATCATCCCTAGCACATTCCTCAATGATCCCGATGGTTGCAAGTTAAGCAAAGTTGCAGCCATGTCTACCAAGCTAGATGATGTAGCTACCAAGTGCATAGAATATCAACAGTAGCTTGTGACAGGTGAAGAGATGCTGAAATGCCACGTCATCATCTTGCAGAGCATTAATTGCCCAGAGGCTAAAGAGGTCAATGACTGGATAGAGGCACTATTGACCAATGGAGATGAGGTGTAAAGAACCCCAAAAAGGATGTCCTACCCTCCAAAGTAGCATTAATTGTGACTGGAGTTAACTTGATGCCCCTTCCCAAGTTAACTTCGGGTCCCACAGATCATGCATGTCAAATCCCACTAATTGAGGATGTCTAATTTGACTTCCATAAATTGTGGATCTCAGATCTCCACTAAATGTGGATGTCTATTTTGGAGGCACACTGAGTAATAAAGTTCACCTTTAGTTTAGTTTGAGTCAACTAAAGTAGTTTTCCAGTTGACTCTTTGTTTAGTTTCAGTTAACTGAAGTAGTTTTCCAGTTAATTGTTTGCTCACCTAATTTTAGACATAGGAATAAATCTTGCTGATTGAAAAGAATTGATTGTTAACTCAAAGAGATTTTAGGGTTTCCTACTCCTTCGAGTTCTATAAATATGAGCCTTGGGCTCATTATTTTGTAACTTTACTTCACGGAAACAGAACGCTAAGCTCACAAGCCTTAATATTGTTCGCTTAGTATATGTTCTTGGATCGTATTTGTTATAGTTAAGCACTAAGTACAACTTGTGCTCTCTCTATTCAGATAGGTGCATCCAATCTTTGTTCATGTGTTCTTGGTTTGATCACCTCATGTGTCATTGTTTCTTGACACAAGTTGCTGTCCCAACGTGTAACTTTGGTGGAATATTGAGATAATAAATCAGGAGAGTTACCATGTGTAGAAACCCCTGTTCTAACTGATCTCTGAAACTATCTGTGTTTTTTGCTTGTTTTGATGTTTTTGGTTTTTTTGGTGTTTTTGCATGAATAAAAGAGAGTTGCGATTTTGCAAGAATTTACTAATAAATTCAAATAAAATACTACAATGCCAATATTGATGGAAAATACGAGATCTAATGATGCCAGTTAATTTATTAATCTACTGGAGTGATTACAAAGAGATCTGACAACGTATGAATGAAAAAGCAATGCTTTTATTGATGAAAACCCGATATTGCAGCAGCATGATAATCTTCTTGAAATGGTATGGCTGTAATAAATAACCCTTTCTCCCTCCGACAAATGATCCAGAATGATGTCAGATGCATAAGCGCCCCCAGTTGTGAAGTCAGACTGCAAATATAGAAGGCGATTTGCCCTAAACAGGAAAGTACGGCCTTTTTGAGATGGTACGGCCTGCAGCAATAAATGTACGGTTTTGAAACAGCAGCAAGCAAATAATAAAAGTACGACCCTTATTGAAATCTCCAGATCTCAGGAAAATAGGCGCATCAACTGAAGAATCTTTGCTGGATGAATTACAGACTGAAAACCCTGAAGATAAATACTCTGTGAATGTTCTGTGATAACTTCTGAATGAAGATATCTCTCTGAAGCAATAGATCAGTTGGTATTTCACAGCCTCTAAACTGCAACACTGAAGATGGCTCGTTCTCCAATGCCTGTAGACAACTGAAACCCTTGGCTTCGTTCTCCGGAAGCAGACTTGATCAAAAATTCGATATTCAACATAATCAGCTCAAATCCCAATGAAAACCCTTATATCTCCTCAAAAGTTCGACTTTTCTCAATTAGGCATCATTTGAATAAATTCGAACTTTTCTTTTTAATTTTTCAATAGTTTCAAACTCACTTTTAATTATAATTTATAATTAAAAGTGGCCCCCTTCAATGATGGTCGACCCCTTGAGACAAATCACTTAAGTTATAATATTAATTAATATTATAACTTTATAATATAAGCTTCAATAATTAATATTTAATTTAACAATTAAAAATATTAATATCTTCCTCAAAATATGTCCGATTCGCGAACCGTCTGAAGCTGGTGAATAAGTGAGTGATTTTGCACATGACCAAACCATACTGCTAAAAATAGCAAGGGTGCTCTGCTGAATGCCAAATACTACTAAAAATAGCAAGTCAGGCAAAAGACGTCCGAATGAGCCCGAACAAAAGCCAACTGGTAAAACTCTGACAACCGAAGCCAAGCCAAGCTCCATCAAGACCCTCTATCCATCCTATCAGCCTATGAGGGTCGCATAATAGGCTAATCATAAGCTCTGAGAGATGTCAACTGGAAGGGGACATGACACCATGCCTTTGATCCAAAAATCTCAAAGTTTAATCATTGTATGTTATCAATAATCTTTTTTCAATCTACACCTCAGAAAGGTCTTGGTACCTCCATGGTGTTAGTGTTTGTAACTTAGGGAGATATTTTCTCCTGAGTAAAAAAATTAAGATAATTAATCTCCAAGGCAAGTCGGCCTTGTGTCACACATTATATTTTATATTTTTTCTATTTTTTTTAGAGGCCAACCTAGAGAAGAGGTCGCCCCAATTTGTATATATACAAGGAGATCATTCATTTGATCATCAATTCACTCTCTTCAATTCGCATTTCTACAGAGAAGAAGTTCGCCCTTCAGCAGCAGATTACCATCTCTTAACAACAGATCAGATTTCAAGAAGAAATATATTCATTTGTGTCTTTGTATCAAGAAGAGGTGCTACTATTTATTGCATGAGATTCGGCCCTGTATAAGGCCTATGTTGTAAGCAGATTTCTGCTCTTATTTCTTCTATTATATAAGAGATATATTTTGCTGGGTTTTTCTCCCTTGAGTAGGAGGGTTTTCCCAGGGTAAACTGTTGTGTTCATTGTCTATGTGTTGCATTTTTCTGCTTATTACATTTCTAATCCTAAAACTAACATGGTATCAAAGCGGGTTTAAGACAAGACCTAATCAAATTTGTGTAAGCAGTAGAGTCAGTGATCTTGAGAGCATTTTTTTCTAAGTAATGTCAGGATTTTTTGAAGTGAGTTGTGTATAGAGTCATATGGGAGAAGTGATTTTTAAGTGAAGTTTTTCAATGCTAGGTATGGCACGGGGAGTCTAATATGAAATGTCACATTTTTGTGCGATTGAGAGTTCAGGCTGCGTGGCATTCATTATTTAGGCATATGCTTCACAGAGTGCGATCTATGTGAATATCATTCTCAGGCTGAGTTCGTGAATGCTAAGGCATTTGAAGACAAAGATATATGTGTGTGTGTGTGTGTGTGTGTGTGTGTCTGATGTGAGAAATTAATGTGAATGTTGTTTGGTGCTATGATCATGGGCTCAAGGAGGACGTGATTCTTCATTTAGCCCATATTTTCACCTATGCACCATTGGTACTACGGTTTTAGTCTGTATTCAAGAGTGTCAATGACATTTGAGCTTCCTGCCATAAGATTTGAGTCTGCTTGGTGAGTTCTGGTTTGAAACGTGAAAGAAGAGACTGAAGTGAATAACTAGGACGTGGAATTTTCTTTCACCTGTAGCAGCTTATTTGGACAGAATTATTCAACATAGGGTGTGACTAATATTGTAGTGAAGGATCAAGGAATCAATATCAACCTGTTGGGTTATTGTTGGAAGCATTTAATTTGTTGGTGTTTAGCAAATCAAGATTTGTTGTTCTCTAATTATTGTGGTTAAGCAATTTTATTGAACCCGTAAATGTGAAAGAAAGAATTCTTAATGTTGGGCAGTTGTCAAGATGTTATCCAAGTTATTGGAGCTCAATGGACATTCTAGAGATTGAATAAAATCTTGGGGCTGAGTCTTCATTATCAGCTGATATGAAATCAGGATGAGGGTAAATTGATGGCAACATTGAGTGAAGGTGGTGAAGATGAGACACAGCTACAGGTCTAGCTCAATTGTGTACCAACAATAAAGAGAAGTATTTTATGCTTGTACCTTGAATAAATTTTATGTAATTAATAATAATTCATACACTAACATTGGGAATAGTGAATCATGTATGCTTCTAGCATTGGTCTGGATATTTCTCTTTGGGGTAGTTTGATTCTATGAACCATTAGTAATCTCTCTAAAATGCTTTCAGGACAGATCGAGGAGCAAAAGGATGATGAGAGACTGCATAAGGAATTCAAGGGAGGAAGAGTTTGAGGCATCCTGTGAAGAAGTCACGCAGGCTAAAGAAATGAACTAACATGATATCAATGGAGACATAGCTTGCAGCCATGGGACTGAGTTGGTGGCACATAACTTCACTGGAGACATCTCTCGAAGAGGAAGAACCTATACAAATTGCAATCAGTTTCTTCGAAAAGGACGAAATAACATTCAGAGGGAATCTGACAAACCAACAAAGGCAACCTTGGACGAGGAGGTTAAGAAGTTTATGCAAGTACTTGGAGCTTCAGAGGGAGTCACATCATCATGAAGATTTGTTGTAATGTATATTTCTCTAAGATGGAGAAATATGAGGTGAAAGCCCTTGTAGTGTATATTTCTCAAAGACGGAGAAATATGAGGTGAAAGCCCTTGTAGTGTATATTTCTCTAGGACGGAGAAATATGAGGTGTGATCCCTTGTTCATCTTTGAGACTGAGATGAGAGGTCATGTTGAGAGACTCCATGACGACATCACGTTGAGAGACTTCGTGATGGACCCTTGTACTTGTGTTTCTTTCCACACATGGGAGTAGCCATGGTGGATGTCATGTTGAGAGACTCCATGACGACATCACATTGAGAGACTCTGTGATGGACACTTGTACATGTGTTTCTTTCCACACATGGGAGTAGCCATGGTGGACGTCATGTTGAGAGACTCCATGATGACATCATGTTGAGAGACTCTGTGATGAACTACTTTCCACAAATGGGTGTAGCCATTGTGGGCATCATGTTGAGAGACTCCATGAGGATGATATCTGGAAAATACCTCCCTAGCTAAGAGGGAGTGTTAGTGTTTGTAGCTTAGGGAGATATTTTCTCCTAAGTAAAAAATTAAGATAATTAATCTCCAAGGAAGGTTGGCCTTGTGTCACAAATTATATTTTATATTTTTTCTATTTTCTTTAGAGGTCGACCTAGAAAAGAGGTCGCCCCAATTTGTATGTAGACAAGGAGGAGATCATTCATTTGATCATCAATTCACTCTCTTTTCAATTCGCATTTCTACATAGCAAAAGTTCGCCCTTCAACAACAGATTACCATCTCTTAACAGCAAATCAGAGTTCAAGAAGAAATATATTCAATTGTGTCTTTGCATCAAGAAGAGGTGCTACTATTTATTGCATGAGATTTGGCCCTATATAAGGCTTGTGTTGTAAGCAGATTTCTGCTCTTATTTCTTCTATTATATAAGAGATATATTTTGCTGGGTTTTTCTCCCTCGAGTAGGAGGGTTTTCCCAGGGTAAACCGCTGTGTTCATTGTCTATGTGTTGCATTTTTCTGCTTATTACATTTCTGATCCTAAAACTAACACTTGGGAATTTAGAAAGTAGATTATCATCCTTTTTTGTTTCTTGTAGTTTACTTTTCAGCCTACACCTTAGAAAGGTCTTGGTACCTCCTTGGGAATCCTGAGATATAAACTACCGTCTGGATTACTTGTGTGGATTTTATTTTAGTACGGATCTGGGAGTTTAGAGCCTTCGGATACATCCTGAGAGACTAATCCGTCCAAGTGATCGAACCATCCATTCCCGCTCCTATGCCCTCATGCTCTGTTTATCTTGAGATAGGATAGATTAAAAGCTAGTTTAGTCATAGTTAAGATCTGCAGAAACCAGAGAAAAGCTTAGCTATGGTGCATTGTGTTTATGCACCCTTGTGTCCTACCATTGAGTAAAAAAGATAGGAAAGTAGTTTACTTTGTTCTTTTTACGCAAAAAACAGCAACAAGAGGGATCTTCCCCTCCCAATTTGAAGAAGCAAACACTACAAACTTGCAATAGCTGACTGTTTCCAATAAGCACTCTAGAGGTGCTAATTGAAACGCCAACAAATTTAATTTGAAATTTCAATTGAAATTTAAAGTTACCTCAATGATCTCCATAGCTCTCTTTGCAAATGCATCATTAAAAGTTGTCTTTGCAGTCCTCTCTCCATCAACCTTCTTTGAATATGTTGAGTCCATCATTCTTAACTCACAAACATTATCTTCAAGGAGATCAATGAACTAGAAATGCTTTGCAACATTAGAAAATTAGTTGCAAACCTTGTGACACATAATTGCACAAGCTCTTTCTCCTTGGTGTGATCTCTTATCAAGTTGAGCAGTCAAATATATTTTGTGATGTTCATTTCATCTTCTACACCAGTCCCACCCAATCAATTTTGTCTATGTAATCCAAAAGAAGGTCAAGGAAATGGGTTGTGCAAGGATCCAAAAGAGAAATGGATGTCTCTCTTGAAGCAATCTTTCAACCACCACATATGTCGTTGCATTGTCATTCACAACTTGTGAAACATTCTATATGCCCACCTCTAAAACAATCTCCTTCAACATCAAGCTCAAAATTTTTGCCTTCTTTAGTTTGTTGAAGGCATCAACTCTCTTCAAGAAAATCAGCACACCATTTCAAACCACCAAAAAATTGATGAGGGTGCAATTCCTTCCATCTGTCCACCCATCTAAAAGAATGGTGCATCTAAACTTTCGCCACTACTTCTTTTGAGCTTCCACAATTGTCTTTGCATCTGCAATAGCATCTTGGAGCAACCTTCCAATTAACTCTTTTGGAGTGTGTGGCTTGTACCTTGTAATGTCCCCATTTTTAGCACTGCACTTTCGAGTGATTGATAGCCTATCCCCAATGTGCTATAGGCTAGTCAGAGGCAGAATTAGGGTTTCCGGCTACTTGATGGTCTCTTTTGAAGATTTTGGGGTTTGCATGTTGGAGTTTGGCTGTTTGGATTCTAGATTCCTTCTGGGTTTTCAGAGAGCTTCACAGAGGTATGACATGCAACTGCGTCGGGCAACCTTTCCGGACTTACTATTTTTAGTAAGTTATGACGGCTACATCTTGGAGTTTGGGATTTTAGATTGCAGATTCTTTTTGGGTTTTCAGAAAGCTTTGCAATGGTATCGCATGCACCTTGATCCGAGCAACTTTCTGAAATTACTATTTTTAGTAAATTCTATTTCTGGCAGCAGTCCAGTTGGCATTAGTTCGGCAAGCTTTCCTCTTCAGGCAGTTCAGTTGGTATTGTTGACTCTTGGCCTTTTGATGCATTTTTTTGGAGAGATAAGTATTTTAATTAAAATGATGTTATATTTTAATGATATGACCCCTTGGTCTAGCTACATGACTTTATGTTGTTCTGAAAAGGGGGACCTCATGGGTGGACGCATCATCAGGAGAAAATTTAATGTTTTAAGGTCAAATATTGCTCTTGAAGGTGGGAGGCCAACTTTTGAAGAGAAGATTGTTGATGTGTTTTTCGTGACCGCACCAACGCAGAATAAAGTCGCCAACGGCTACCCTATTCTCTCTTGATCAAAGTATCCAGCACGCTAAGATTGCGAGAGAGTTCGTGCGTTCAACTCCAAGGTTCCTTCAATGCGAATAGTCTCAGTTGGCTCGATGTGATTTGTTGGTATTTCAAGGGGACTTACGAAATTGTTCGACAGCGGAGAAAGGAATTTGAATGCTCAAAAGTTTGTCTATAAAGTTCTTGTTTCAGAAGGTACTGAATGTAAATAGTGCTGGGTTAAGAAGGCTCGAATCTACTCTAAGGCGTGGGACATGGCGATCAATTCTCACAAGCTTCAACCAGGCTCTGCTTTGCCTCACTTCGGACAGCTTCCACATAACTGGTGCAATCTTCAGAGGAGTAGCTCGAGATGTTCATATCACAACTTAGTATGAAAATACCATCACAACAACGCATATAAACATACAAATCATGATCGAAGTTAAGTACACGATATTCCAGTTGACCACACAAGGTGCATTCACCATCAACGAACACACTAGTGGTATGGATAGACGAAGTTTGCTCAAATTGAAGACCACATTCCACAATTACTAACATCTGCTTGCATGAAATGAAATTTATTCTACTTTAAGTTACTATTTGAATCAGAAGGACGAAGAAACCTTGCTAGCTACTCACAAAAAAAGACGAAATTCGCCATCAATGAAAACTCTTTTTATTGAGAGAGTGTTCACAACAATTTCTTACAAAGTTTTTGAAGCGAAAACTTTCCCTCTTCTTCAAACTATCCTATCAATCTATACTAAGCTACCTCTAAGCTATCACCTAGCTGTCTCTCTATTCTCTAATGATCTAATGTCTAATCTAATGTCAGTACAAATGAGGGGGGATGCCCCTTTTATAGATGGCCCAGTCCACTGGACAGCTCAGATTACAATAAGCTAGATGGCCCAGATCGTGCCACCTCAGCCCTAAACAAGATTCACCCTAAAAACCGCCACTAAGAGGAGTGGGGTAACAAATGAGCCATTAATGGCCACCATCTTCTAGAAGATCCCTGTTCATAGATGCGTTCACACTGCTCTTCTTTCTGGACTAGTATGGCAGGCAAGTTCTCGATCTGACTCCAAGGTGACAACTTCTTTCACCTGCTCGACGATGATTTTCCTCCTTGATGTTGTTCTTCAACTTTGAAGTTCTTGAGGATCATTTCTAACCTTTGGGCCTTCATCTTTTCCTATCTTGGACTTGATCATTTCTTCCTCGCCACCCACTTGACTGCGTTGGGTGCACATTGGGTCCTTGAGGAGAAACTCCAACACTTAGCCATTTCTTGCAACTTTTCTTCTTTCATGTTTTGGGTGCAACCGAGATCTCGTGGAAGAGCTCGAAACTCATAACTTTATCTCTCTTTGAAGGTTGTAATATCGTGCTTCACCACTTCAAGTCATCGTGCTTTGGCCTTGACGTTCACCCTGCAAAACAGATAAAAGAAGAGCATCAAAACACTTAATAATATAAATCCACTTTACTCACCTGATTTTCACGCTCTGATCTTTGAGGTTTGAGTGATCTCTTCATCTGATAGGGTTCATCATTTTCCTCCAACACAACTTTTTCCTTTAAATTCCTCTTGCCTTAGAATATTTCCGCATTATCATTCATCCCCCTTAGAGCGCATCTGGAGACTTGAGCTTTCGTTTTCATTTCACCGGCTGAGGCATTCACTCTGACATTTCATCCAACTTTGGCTCGAAAAAATTGCTTTCATCGGGAACCTTAGAAAAATTTTAAATTTTCCCCCTAGAAAATTTATCAATCTAGTGCCTGTCAAAAATCTCCATCCTGAAGGCTTTGGCGAAGTGTGGAAGACTTTGAAATCCATTTCTCATCGCAGACGTCTAATACCCAGAAGAAAATTCCCCTCAGAAAGCATCAAATTCATGTGTCTCCAAACGAAGGGGTACATTTAATTTTTTGAATTTTAACCTTAGGAAAAACATTTCTCAACCAAATTTATTCTCATCCTTCATCTCTGGGTGTACTTTCCTGCTCTGACTTGAAAATTTTCATCGTCCTCACGAAGCTAGCACCTTCTGACTTCTAAGCCAATTTTGTTCATGCCTTAGTGAATTTTACCACCTTCTCCAACTTGGGTGTATTTTCCTCTAGGAGGTGAAATTTAAATATTAACACTTAGGAAAAATATTTTATCATTTCATCACTAGCTTGGGTGCGCATTTTGGACTTTGAGCCTTCAAATTGGAAAATTTTCCCAGCTTTTGATATTACTCCCTTCAAACCAGGCGCATTCAACAAGGTGGACTTCAAGTTTCAATTCTTTAGAAAATTTCACCTCCACTTCCTTGTAAGTTAGGCGCATTTAGGCTAGGCTGCTTAAAGTTTTCTTGCCTTAGAAAATTTTCAACACTCCATCTCTTTGACTTAGGCGCATATGACTAGCTGAGCTTCACATTTTCAACACTTAGTAAATTTTACCTTCCAGTCAAGGCGAGGGCGCATTCAGCATAGTGAGCTTTCAATTTGTGACACTTAGAAGAATTTTCAATCAGCTCCTTGAGGTGGGCGCATTTAGGGGTAGCTACTCCAAGTTTCAACACTAAGAATATTCTCTTTGTTCACAACGCCTTGGAATCTTTCACTATGCATGAACCACGCCTTGGAATCTTCACTTGTCTTCACCCTCATTTGGGCACATTTCACATAGGGAGGTGGATTTAAGTTTATTCCAACGCCTTTGCCACCTTTTACTTTGCATGGGCGCATTCAAAGGAGAGAGGAGAAAGTCAAAGTTTTACCTTGACCTCACTTGACTTGGGCGCATTTGGCATGTGTTGGAGGATATGTTCAATGCCTTAGATTCTTTTCATCAACTTTTCTTGAGGGCACATTTCAGGAGGGGGAGGTGGACTTATCTTCAACATTTAAACCTTTTTTATCATCTCCACCTTTAGGTGGGCGCATTTAGGGGTAGGAGGAGGATTTATCAATGCCTTAGAATTTTATTTTTTTATCACCAACACTTCCTCCCTTGGGCGCATTTGAGGTGTGGAGGTGGAATTTCCATGACTTAAACATTTTTCTATCACCTCTTCCAGATGATGGCACATTTTGATACCCCTGCAGGAAGTTTCTAACACTTAGACAATTTTTTTTAAAACAAAGCCAACACCTTCAAGATGTTTGGGCGCATCTAGGGGTAGGAGCAGGAAGTTTCATGCCTTAGAAACTTTTTCTCCAGCTGCATCTTTAGCTTGGGCGCATTTTGGGGGTCAAGCAGGATTTGACTCCAGACTTGGAAATTTTCTCAGCCACTGCCAGCTTCTTCTTCCTTGGGCGCATTTCAGGGTGGTGAAGGATATTTTCAACACTTAGATTTTATTCATGGCTTCAAGGCAAGTTGGGCGCATTTTGGGGGTTAAGCAGGATTTGACTCCAGACTTGGAAATTTTCTCAGCCACTGCCAGCTTACGGCTTACTATATTTAGTAAGCTCTTTGATTTTCCCTCTTCTGGAGCTCAGATTGATTTGAAATTTTAACCATAGGATCTTCATAACCTAATCAGTCTGTTCACACTGCCATCTCGAGCTAACCTGCAATTTTTAGCCAGGTTTACTATTTATAGCAACTGCCTGATTCTGAGACCTCCACAAATCCGTTAGTCTTGAAATTTGAATTAAGTGCTCCTCATCGGATGACTTGCCCATTCACACTGGCGCCTACTACTGATTTACTATTTTTAGCCAGTTTCTGGAATGCCTTACTATAAATAGTAAGTGCTCTGATCGCCTTCAAATTTTACTGGTGGATAGCTTGAAAGATGCTGATCGCAATGGGATACACCGGTTTTCGAAAATTCTGACATTTTACCCCTCATTTTGGGTCCCGAAGCTGGAAACCCTAATTTGACTTGCATGTATATCAAACGACCTCTGTTTGACCTCATTTTTGTTGCACTTCGCCCCGTTTGTGATTCTGATGCGCTGGGCAGTTGCCGAAATGGACCTGCTAAAAATAGTAAGTCTCTGAAAAATGATCATCTTGCTTTGCATGTCTCATCATTGCGAAGCTCTTGAAAAACCCACAAGGAATCACCCGACATGCGCTGAAAACCCTGACATGCAAACCCTAAAAATAGCCTCTGAAGGCTGAGTATTGAAATTTGTCGTCCCGTTTTGCATGTTATATTGTCACGAAGGTCTCTAAAAACCCAGAAAGAATCTCCAGACATGCATTGAAGAACTTTGCATATAAACCCTAAAATCTGCTCCGGAAGCTGAACTTGCTAAAAATAGACAGTTGTCCGTTCTGGCTCAAAACTTGCAGACGAGCAGCTTGACATGTTTTGGATGCAATGTGACAATCGAAACTTCAAAAAGTGCTAAAAGAACACCCTGAATTACACACGTACTAAAAATAGTAAGTTGTCAGAATTTGATGAAAATTCAGTGGAAACTTGTTTGTAGCCCCCCCTGACAACAATGTTAGTCTTAGATTTCAATAGCCAAACTTGATTTGACCTCAAATCAACGTGATAAACGCAAATCCCAATTCTACAAACTTAGCCAAAATTTCAATTTGGACGGGCACATCCCCGAAAAGACAAGCAGCAAAGAGAGAGACAGCGGGAAAAACCAACCAAAAACAAGCCAAAAGACCCAAAAGAAGCAAAAATTAGGGGGGTCCCCATTTGCAATGGGGCGATGTGTGAAAAAGGTCACAACAAAGATAATTTTAAATTAATGGAATATTACCTTTATGTGTGGGGATGCCTTTCTTTGGAGGGAAATGAAGTCAATTCAAATTTGAATTTGGCTTGTCTATTTTGGGCGCCCTTCTAGATGTGTAATGTCCCCATTTTGGCCATTAGCTCTTCATTTGGTTTTAGCCTATTTCCAAAAACCCGTAGGCTTGTTTGAGGTAAAATCAGGGTTTCCTTCTTCGGAGGTTCTATGGCATTTTAGGGAGTTTACTATTTATAGTAAATTCTATTTTTGGCAGTATGCAGTTTTCAGTCTTCAAGTCTTCATTTTCAGTTGGAGCAATTAAATGAGTTCAAGTTTTGGCTTCTGAAAACTTTATATTGGTGAATTTCATGAATAAAGGCATTAATGTTATAATTTGCAGTTGACCCCCTTGGCCTAGGGAAATAACTTTATGTTCTTAAAAGGTGGACTTGAAGGGGGATGCCTTCATAAGAATTAAATATTATTAAGTCTTTAATGCCTTGGGAAAAGTGTACGCCTTTTCCTTGGAGATATTATTTTAAAATAAAGTATTAATGTGCCTTGATAAAGTGGACGCCATATTGAGAAGTTAAAAGATTTTTGGAAATTTGAAGTCATTGGTGACTCTTGGCGTACCTTCTTGGGAAATTGAAGAGTCTTCTATTCTTCTTAAAATGAATGCCTTGTTCCAGCTTTTCTCATCCATGAATTTATGCTAATGTTATGCTGTCGAAATGACAACTTGGTTTTTACTTCGAGGGATGCTTACCTCCTAGTTTCAATCCAATTTCGTGTTTGAAATACAACACCTAGTTGGTTTTCATTGCTGCTTCTCATCCAGACTAGCAGATTGAGCTCAACAGTTGAAGTTTTTAATGATATTTCCAGTTTTGAAGTTGCTGATGCAGTCACAGCTGAAAGTGGTTTTTGCATACAGCTTTTTGTGTGAATTTAATTTGCTTGTGGGTACTTTTCCAATCCATTCCTACACCCAAGGCGACCATCTTTGGAGAGTTTCAGATTTTAATTTTGAGTTGTTGATTTTTACTTGTCAAAATCGCCCTCATGAAGGCCGTACCATTCTTGCTGCATTGGGATTCGTGTAAGAATTAAATTATGAGTTTTTGTTGCTGTTTCTTCATCTAATGTTGGGCGCCTATCTTCCAGCAGCTCATTGGTTTTCGTTTCACACAAAACGGAGGTATTTTGAGTGAGTTGTGAATATTTCTTTGAATTTCATAGTTGATCAGAATTTCCAGAATTGTTATTTTACATCAGACTTGTTTAAGTTTGAATCTCCAATCCTTTCTTCATCATTTATTGTTGATGTCTAACATGGAATCATCCAGTATCATGGTACATTGAATCTATTGTAATTTTCATGTAATTTGCAGCTCTTTTTCCATATTGTAAGACTGTAAACAGTAGTACTGTTCCAGTCCTTTATTGCTGCAATTCTTTCTTTAATTTCACATTAGTACCCCTGGATGGTTTACCGCCAGTGTGGATAATTGGATTTGTATTACTCTTGTACCCACTCTCAAGTGGTGAATCCCCACTCATAAGTGGATGCCTGCCGCAGCAGACGAAGTGTTTTAATTGTAGTCTTTTCCCCCCACTGTTTGGTGGTAACGTGGAAATTCTCTTATGGCTGGTTATCCGCCTATTAGTTTTCAGTTTTCAATCAATCACTCTGTCATATGTTAGCACCTCGCCCTCAGTGGGATCTTGAGTGCACATTCTTGATGTTGAGTTTGTTCCATTTTCAAGTATTGTTCATTAGTTGCTCCGCCATATGACAACACCTTTCCTTCATTGCGATTGAGTGTGCATTCTTGGCGTTGAGTTTCTTTTAAGCTTGGTTTTCAGTTTGATGCTAACGCTAATCCAGTTGGCTAGTGCTGGTTTATGTTGTGTAATTCTATCGAAAAAATTGGTTAGCATATTTCAAGATGCTTCTGGAAGATGCTTGGCAAGTCTATTTAAGGTGGCTTCTTCTCTTCATTTCATCATCTTATTTTTATATCATACTATTATGCTGCTGAAATGCTTTCAGAGTTGCTTCGAGGAATGCATACCTCCTAGCCATTTCTCTTGGTTTCGTTCTTGAAAGATAGCACCTGGCTAAGACTTTGGAGACTGCTTCTCATCCAGATTTGCAGACAGAGCATCAAGGTTGAAGATTGCAGAGATTGGTCAGTTTTACAGTTGCTGATTTTAGCATCGCTGAAAGTAGTTTTAGCTTAGAAGTCATTGTGCGATTTTTGTTTGATTCTGGGTACTTTACCCTTGTCTTTCTCATCCTAGGGCGCCCCTCTTTGGTGAGTTTCAGATTTTATTGTTGAGTGTATGATTTTATCTTGTCAAATCGCCCTTTCTAGAGGGATTTTCATTGCTGAGCTTGTCTTGAAATTCGTGCAAAATAAATAAGGGTCTTTTGGAGTGGTTTCAGTGTTCCATCTTGGGCGCTATCATTAGTTTACTATTATGCATTTGATTTTGTGTCAATAGAGTGAGTTTTGAGTGAGATATATGCATTTTAGTGAATTACTAGGTTGCTGGTTATTGCATTTTAGTTGCTGGTCTGTCATATCAGACTTAGATAAATGCATTTTTGTGAGGGGTTTGTGACTAGAAAGTCTTATTAAGCTCTGAGGTGATCATATTCATTATTGCAGCATTGGAGAACTTCTAATTTTGGGCTTTTGGCAGGCATTCTATCAAATTGTAAGCTGATCAGTAGTACTGTCAACATTCTCATTTATCTCTTTCACTTTCTTATTGTATTTCCCATTGAATAAGTGGAAGAGGCTGGCTTGCCGCCTATTTAATTTCAGTTAGTAGCCTTAGGGACCCTCTGACCATATGCTCGCCATCTCTCAGCGCATTCTTGGTTAGAGTTACTTCAACTCAGCATGCACAAGACCCTCTAACCATATGCTCATCTATCCTAGACGCATTCTTGGTTAGAGTTCATTTCCAATTTTGCATTGTACCAAATCCTCTGACCATATGTTTGTCCATCTTGGACACATTCTTGGTTAGAGTTATTTCCATATCGTTTTGGTTTTGAAGCTAACCTTAACGGGTGCGTGTTGCATTGTAACTATTGTTGAAACAATTGAAAAAATTTGGTCCGGTTCATTACATACCTTCTCCATGCAACTATCAATGTTGTCACCAAATACTCCTATTATGGACTCTTTACATTGAAGGAAAGGTTGTTATAATACCAAATTTGCACATGCCTTGTCTACTTCCTTGTGCACCCTCCTTGTTCCATGCTATACCTTGCAAAGAAGGTTGCGTGAAAGGTATATTTCTAGGCACAAAAAGGCCTTGTGACTAAGCTCTACTCAAGCTACATGAGGTGGATGTGCCACATATGCATGGAATTACGACTATGAATAGAGCCCACAATGCATGTTGCATCTCCCTCAGCTTTTGTTGCAAAATCAAAATTAAGGATTGCTTGTATAGATGATTGGGCCTCCTAATTTCTTCTCATCCAACAATGCGAAAAAATGGTTACACCTCTTTTTGCCTCACGTCAAGAATATGGACAAGCTTTGTGTTGCAGTTAGGAATGTCTGCCTTATGGTATTTGAGTTGATTGCTGCCTCCATTAAGCTTCTTTGAGCACAAGATACAAATCACAGTCTTTGCTACCAATCCCATTATGACATAGTTTCAAGCATGGTCACAACTTCTGGCTGGTTTATTTCCAACAGGACGGCTTCCACTTGTTGAGTCTAAACCTGATGCAAAGTTGAATGCATTGTATACTAACCCACAACATTAATAAAAACAAAAAAATATTGTAAAAGAAAATCAGCAATTTGAACACAATTTTTTTAAATCATGTAAATGCATTTAAAAAATTAAATGTAATACAATAATTGAATAGCAATCAAGTTAATTAATTTGACCTGAAATGTAAACCCTATATACAAAAAATCAAATACAATTTCATTCACATAAGCTTGTTCAAAGCAATTGAATTTGTAAATTTTACATGTAAAAAATTTAACATGCTAGAGAAATTCCACAAAATCATTCTTCAAATCCCCTATAAAATCCTTCCAATTTGCTCAACAATGCTGAAATGCTACTGTGCTTCTTTAACTTGGGTGGTTAGGGCTTACAAAGGCAGAAATCTGTTTTCTTTCAACATTCTTTTTGCATTTTTACAGTGTATTTTACACGTCTGTATGACATCCCTGTGCAGCGTGTGTTTCTAGTATGAATTTGCAGAGTACTCACCATTTGACTCACTAAAACTTGACTATGACTCACCATGAAAACTTTGCAAATTTACCTTAAAAAGACACAATACATTAAAAAACTCATGAGTACTCAGTGAGTAGTTAACCTATGGTCTCAAGTTCTCAACTAAGGTTGCGCAGGATTAGGTGAATGCAACATTGAAAATGAAACCCATGCCATAGTAAAATTTCATTTGCAAGTAAACTTGTTATGTCCCAAATCTTAGCAGCCAGCCATACCTAACATCCTTCTTGTTAGTTCTCTTGTGATAGAGATGGCTACAAACAAATAAATTCCTTCTAAACTACCCCCAGGAAAATCTAGAGGGAAAAGAGGTTTGCCACTACTTTTGATGGATATTTATACTCTAGCAAAAGAGCAGGAAGGCTTGGCACTAATAGATGTGATGGTACAGGGTCTTGTCTTGGCAGCTAGTCCCAGGCTTTAATCCCACAAGTCCAATCATAGGGTATGATCACAAATCATATGCCATAGATAAAGAACATTCTTGGTATTGAGGATCTAAGGAACTGCATCTTGGAAAGAATCTAGAGAGCTCAAAAAAAGAATCTCATCTCACCATTAGATAGAATGCTCAAGGTTCTTCATATAGTTGGGATTTGGGTGACAGTAACATCTGATGCCCTAAACTCAAATCAAGATCCAGATCTAATGCAATAGGAATGGCCTAACAAGAAAGATCTTGAACAAGCAACAACTAGGGAAAATGAAATCCACCAATTTTGGGAATTATGTCTAACTTGATTAGTTTAGTTTTTAACTTGATAATTCTTTTTCCAAACAAACTAGGAAAGATTAAAAAATTTATACAAAAGAATATATTGACAATAGTAGGACCAAGTAGAAAAGGAAATGTTAGTTTTTAGAAACTCTAAGAGTTTCAATCTCACAGACCTAACTTATGCATTATAAACATATTGATTCCTCCAATCAATGATATTCTTAGAAGCTGATAAGGTCAAATTCACTGGTTCATTCATTAAAAAAAATAAGGAATACCATGATTTTTTCTGAAAAGGTGTTCATCATTTAAAAAAGAATATTACCAACAGCTTCTAACTGTGACTCCTCGAGCCTCCATCCTTCATCGTCATTCTCTTCAAAGGATCGTGGAGGTTGAGTGGGTTGTCCTGGAACATAAATAGAGCATCATTTAGATGAAGAATGCATTGTAAGAATATGGAGACACAAAACTACAAATGGTAGAAAAAGATGTAACTGTCATCAATGATAATTGTAATTTGTTATGATCCTTTCCATGAAGGCATGAAACAGATTTGTCAAACCAAACATGGATGTGACATCTCAAGTCTTTAACAAATGGAGACAGGAAACCTATATGTAAAGGGGAGCCTTAGTTTATGCAGAAATCTAAGTTGTTCATGAAGCATTAATCTCCTTTCTTCAACCCCAATGAGAATCTACCCACCCTGTTCCAAGGTCAAATTTCCTGATCACGGAAAATCCACCAACAATGGCACCTGCAATAATGCCAAGACTATTCTCATGGCTTGCACTAACTATCAGCAAATTTGTTTGGTCTACAGTGCCCAAAAGCATCTACAAGATGCTCACAGGAACACAAAGACCATTCCAGAGTCCCTAGCAAGTGCCACACATATCAAGCCCTACCTCTGAGAAGGAACAACTACCCTCCTTACAACAACAATGGTAAGTCTCATTTGCGCGCTCCATCAGCAAGACCGGCTTTGGAAACGCCTCCTCCAGCTTACACATTGCAGATTCCACATGACCGACAGAAATGATAGAAGTTATCTAAAAATGCAAAGGCTCACATAGTTATTGGCAATTTCAAATGCAGATTGAGGGACTTTGGGTGACCCTTAACGTCTACAGAACCCAATGGTGTTTCTATAATGCGATATATTGAATATGAACCTGATTTTGATGAGGTAGCGAATAATCTGCATAACCATGTGTTTGATATTTACAAGTATTCAAATGATTACGAAAGCTGCAAAAGGGGCATGAAAAGGGAAAAAGCAAGCAAAGGAGGAGAAAATATGGATGGAACCACCAATGGAGCAACAATATTCTCAAGACAGTATCTCTTCCCCTTCATTGTTAAGTTACAGAACAAGAGTTGGATATTTCGCCTGCTCTGTCAGGTTTGCTCCATTTTTTTGTGATGGATGAAAGATTGTTGACTAAGGAAGAACATACTCTTATACCAACCACTTGCGAAATTACACCATTATGTCAAATGTTCTCTATGGAAGATGAGAGTACACAAGCATCCAAAGGTCAAAGTTGTGTTTCTTTTCCTACTACTTTGCAGAAAGACCCCAGTTGCACAAGGGATGATTACGAGTCAAGCTCTTTTTTTCTTCCTTAGAGAACATACTCTTATACCAAACACATGCAAAATCACACCAATATGTCAAATGTTCTCTATGAAAGATGAGAGATACAAGCATCTAAAGATCAAAAATGTGTTATAGTTCCTACAACCTTGCAGAAGACCCCAGTTGCACAAGGGACGATTATAGCTGTTTGTATGAAGTTCATTCTCATGACAAGGCTGAGAATTTTGACCTAGTCAAGCTTCCCAGTAAATATCTTCTTTGGAGACGAAATATTTAATGCAAGAATAGCAGTCTACTTGAAGATTTCTTGATTTAGACATTTTTTTTATGCAAGGCTTGCTTTGTGTGCAAGAAGACTATTTTTTAGAGTAGACCTTCAGTAAGTTGCTATGTATTTATCTTGGATAAATTGTGTTATTGAAATTTGAAACATGCAAAATATTGTAAACAATTATAAATAAGTCATTTATGCAAACTTTAATGGGGGCAAATGATAACTATATTCCTACTTACTTCTGAAATTGTTGGTCAATCCAATTTACGTGATTTTGCGTATATATATTATGAGTTGAATACAGATTGGTAGATATTGCAGACTTTGTATTGCAGTAGTTTATTAATTTGGGTTTTGAGGCTTTTTACACAAAACTCTGTATTTGATTAATGAAATCTTGTGTGTCTAATCCAAATCAATTTTTATGTTGTACTGTGTCTTTTTAGTCTATGCCTTTAGCTAGAAAGAGCGAGTGTTTGCTAGTTGTTATAGGTGCTAGCTTTTAAGAAAAAGAAATCAAAATATTTTGTCTCGAGTAGAAGTGTTGATAAGCCTTGTCCCTTGATCGAGAGCAAAAAATACAGGTATTATGTTTTAAGTTTGTTTGTATTGCATACTGAAACCAAAGGCTTTTTAGAGTTTTAGGGATTAGATTTGTTACAAGGGAGCTTCCCTTCTAATTCAAAGAAATGTTTACCCTTACATACAGTTCTGTTTTGAGTTGTCTCAAAAGTCAAAAGGAACAAATTAAAACACTAACAAATACACAGAAGGTCCTCCATTAGTGTGAAGTAGTCAGATATAGATAACCTATCTGAGAAAGGTCAAAGAATAACAAGTAGATTAGCTACTCCAAGATGATATGGCCTTACTGTTGCAAGAGTACTTAAAAACCAAACATCTGAATCTATAATAATGAAAACAATAGATGATTTAATCCAATTTATTGCAAACAATATACTATAAGTAAGCACAATCATTGATTTATAATACTAAGAATATATTTTCTTGATTAGAGAGAACTGATAGAAAATATTATACTTTATAAGAATGATTCATGACACAAACTAAGATGTTTGTATCACCTAAGCTAATCTGCAACTCAAAACATTGTCCATGTTATTTAAAATGTCCACACAAAACCATAAAGGCACAAAACTAATATGCAACTTCTTGTTGAGTATAGACATGATCCAAAGAATGGCTTGCCCCATTCCAAAGAACAAAAGAATAGAGACGCTAAATACACTACAGCCTTAGAGCTATTACAAGACGATGACAATCCCTCAAAAAATGAAAAGCTGAAGCTTTAGGGTTCTCAAAGAATTAAACTATATATTCCAAATCAAATTATTCTTATTTGTAGGAACTCTATATTTTTTGCTTTTTCAAATCAATAACATTAAACTTCACAACTTAAATTGTCTAAAAATATTTATTTCATCTATGACGGAAAATAACAAAATGAATGGTTAAAGGAACTTATAAAAAATATTTGTAAAAGGAAGTTCCAGAAAAAAAAGTTGAGTTAAAGCACTCACGATTTACTTGCATAGAAGGCACCTCCCTTGAGCATGGCGCTTCTGTTCATGAATACTAGTGTAGGTTAGATACAGAAAAGGAAACAATTCATATTACATACAATCCAAAAAGACTAAAACTAAGTAAAGGAAAATATTTGGGCCCATACGAATCAGACAAATTATAAATGCCTCTCAATGACCAAGATTCTTAAAGATTTTGACATCTTAAAAGCACCATTTCTTTGAAATGGAAATCTATAGAATGTTTAGCTCTTTGATCAGTACTTCAAAACTTCCCCTTGAAAACAAATTTTAATTAACAATAACCATGGTAGTTATTATAAGGCTTTAGGTTAAAAAAACATTTCATACAGGAATTATAACAACCATGCATTCTAGATTTGTTAGCAATATCAAGTAAGAAAATTGTGTATTTGATCATGTATCAATTGATGGCTCAGTTAATCAGACTAGGGAATTTTATATGAATTTAATCTTCAGAAAATCTACCATAAAGATATTAAAAAATAAAATACTGAGAAATCATGGAAATCATGGAAATCCATCTTCATCAAGCAGCACAGAAGGGTAGATGCAGCAAGTGATTTTGTGTCCTCTCCTAACATCCAAAGTCAATGGTTCTCCAAGTGAAGAGAAAAAATTCTTAATGTTCATCTTCCCTTGTAGACTAGATTGTGAATGCAGGTGGGTAAATAATAAGTCTCAGATGTCTTCATGGCACAAGAAGAAAGAAAGAAAATACTAAATTGATGTCCATGAAAAACCATAATAGGTCAATGGGACTTAGAAAGAGCGAGTAATTATACGGCTAATAACTAAAATAGAGAGACTAGTGATAAAAATACAGAGACTACAACGTGATACATTATTAATTTATTGATATATATATATATATATACAAATAACAATACAACAATATGTATGTAAACATGCCATAGACACACTTGTTCATATATATCAGTAGTTGATATATTAATAGAGGTTTATTACAAGTCCCATCTGCTTAAGATGCTTTGTCCTCAAACCATGGTAGAGATAGATGCGATACCATGAAAGTTTTGACTCTCCCATGATGCCTCACCTAATGGCAAATTCTTCACTTCCATTATATTTTTGCTGATTTGCCCAGAATGCAGATTCCATATACACATTTTGAGAGCACATTCATGTTCAAGCACATGTTTTTAACTTTTTCTAAGACAGTTAACTCAAGTTGAATAGGAATATTTGTACCCAACTTTTTCTAACAAGATACATGAAAATCATGGTAGACACGACTTGGTCTTAGTAATTTCAATGCATAAACTACAGGACCTATCGTCTTTCTAATTATGGGATTGGAAAACTAAAATAACACTTTTTAGTTTACTTGTCACTCCAGTGATTCTCTATGGGTGTGAAATTTGGGGCAGCAACATGTCAGATTAGAAATGGAGACGAGTGGAAAGAATCCAAAAACATCTAATTATAAGTAGCCTCAAGCTCAAGACTGCAGTGCCTTATGATATTTTATTGGCCAAGACTGGTACTTTTCCCTTGGAAGCCTCGGCAATGATCCGGTTATTAAGCTACTTGAAGAAGGTCCAGAATATGGAGAATCATCGCTGGCCTAAACTAATTGTGAAGTAAGAGCTAACTAGAAGAAAAAACACCTGGATGAAACAAAATATCAAATGGATGAAAAAGTGGGATGTTGAGATGCATGAATGCCCAAACACAAATGAAGAAATAAAAAAATATGTGAGAGAAAAATTTAAATATGCTATATGGACGAAAAAAATAGGGTGTAAAAAGGATTATTATATCAAAGAATTCAATCCCATGAGGGACCATGAAGAAAAATCTTGAGTGAACATCAAATGGAAAGCGAAAATGTTGATAGCTCAATTGCGAACTAGTTCACATCATCTCACGTGTGAAACAGGCAAGTGGGTGGTTCCTAAAGAGGAGTGGGAAAAAAGAATATGCCGATTTTGTAACAAGGGAATGGTGGAGACGGAATGGCACTTCATCATGGAGTGCTTAGCGTATAAAGACATCCGGGCCAGCTATGAAGACACCATGCAAGTTGATAGTTTAAATACCCTATTTGAAGAGTCAAGGTTAGACAAAACTGCAAACTTCATCATCAAATTACACTACAGAAGGGTTGATCTCGAACGGAGTTTACAAACTATTTAGGGCCTTTCTGTGGGTGGCTCTTGTGTTGTCCTTGGGTCCCATAGGCTTCTTTGGCCTCGTGGACGTCATTAAAATATTTCATTTCATTTCAATTCAGAATAATACACAAAACATAAGTGATAACTTAAAGATTCAACCCTTTTGCTTTAGTAAAGTTTGGTTGTATTGTTGTAGACATTTAAATACCCAACATCCTTCAAATTCTTGCTCTATCCAATGTTGATAAGCCTGTTGCTTAATTCAATTGCAAGTTATATTCTAAAGTTTCCTTAAGGACGTGGAATATCTTTGAGACTCTTTGAAAAAAAATTTAATAGCATGTACTTTGAATTTTGATACTAGTACAAAAGAAATTGTAAAGTCTTGGCTGTTCATACTTCATACCCATATACAAAAGTGAATTAAGTCATTTTGGTAAACATGTGATGAGTCATATTATACCACCATTCTATAAGTTCCAATCTGTAATAAACCCCTTGGTTCTGAAGTTTGTTTTTTTGTTTTAAATGCCTTTTGATTTTTTAAAATTTTTTTGCCAAGCAATGCAGTAAATAGAGTTAATTACAAAATGCTAAAGAAACTAAGGAAATGCATAAACTGAAAGAAACCCAGTTAATTTTATTGCTTCAAGAACATATTTAAAACAATACCTATTTGACAGCTTGTAAATTTTCAGGTCTGATTTCTTTTAACCAGCAATTTGGTGCATCAAACCCTAGGACGCCACAAGCCAAAATGCTATCACACCTCAAATTTGCTGTTGTACTGATTATAAACCCTAGACACCTCAATTATGACTGTTTGCAGCCCCTAAGCTGAATCGATCTGCTCAAGAATTCTCACGCCTTGCCTAGGTTGTACAGCCTGCTCTTGTTGACCCACATGTGCCAGCTGAAGGCATGAATTTGCTGCAAATTCCCACATGCCAGCTTGAAGATATACACAGAAATAATGATCAACAAATTTATTTCTGATCTGCCAATTAAACCTCTGTAAATTCTGAAAATAATGAACTCCTGGAAACCAATGAAGCTCTAATAATAACCTTTGTATGAGATTATCTCTCTGAAATTCTGAATGCCCTTGGGTGATCTTTCACACCTGTAGGAACTATTCTTTTTGAGGGATTTCGTCCTCAGAAAAGCTTCAATCTCCAAAACCAGAAAACCCTTGCTCAGTTTCTCCAAATTGCACAAGTTTCAATGAAATAATCAATAATGATGAAAAAGCAAACACGTTTGCTTTTTATATTCTCCAAATCCCAACACCCCCACTTGGTCAAATAAATATTTGCTTTTGTTGCCTTTTAATACATTTGACTTTTAATATAATATTTAATAAAGCATTATTAAAAGATAATACTTTATTAAATGCCACTTAACCCCCTTATAACACATATTATAAAGTCATCATTAATAAATAATATTATTAAAGTCAAATTAACTTTAATAATATAATTAACTCATTAATTCCCAATAATAAACCAACACCAACTCACGAGTGATCCAATCACATTTTCCGGATGTAGGCATGACTTACTATAAATAGTAAGTATGAGCAATATGACCAAATGACTTACTAAAAATAAAAGAGTGGGAGAAAACAACCAGGATGACCTCCAGAAGGCCCACCACCAATACACTGACTCGCTAAGTAGAAGAATATTGAAATGAACATCAAAAGGCCTACCAAGGAGCCATTGATTACCCTCAAAAGGGTCCCCTAAACATCTCATTAGCCTATGGTGACCAGTTAGTAGACTAACCACTGCAAAAATACTAATCTAGAAAAAAACATTACAGTCTGCCTTCCCCAAGATTGCATGTCCCCAATCAATCCTCACCTGAACACCTAGGCCTATCTCCTGAATGTTGGGATCCCAAATCAGTCTATAGAATGCTCTACCAAAACCCCACTGCATCCATTGGATAATGATAGAGCTAAACTTGGCATCTTTGAAGGTCACTCTCTGAAAAAGATGTATTCTGCCAAGCATAGTGAATCCTGGATACCTCATCCCAACTGGAAGTTTGTCATAATCAACACCCGTTGACTTGCACTGTGCAACTATAATATGTTCTTCACCATGCTCAAAGTGGTGAAGCAACTCATTGGGATCCAATTGATCTGACGTGCCAACCCAGTCACCACCTGGGTCCCAAGACACCAAACAACAACTCCTCTTAGGTTGCTGATATGGAACAGATCAGCACCCTCAAGACTATAAGATTGACCTAGCAGAATGCAAATGATATGCCAAATTCATAGGGTGATGAAGTATCACCCCAATATTGGTCACCAATGATGAGGAGATGATGCAACTCTCCTCCAAGCTCAAGTACAACTACTGTCCTCCAAAAATTATGAATGAAATCCATGTCCCATGGAGTAGGACAGTCGTCTCCTTCCATAACATGGAGCAAAACTCCATCACTGCGAGCTGGTCCATCAATGCCATCGTGCACACTGGAAACACAACTCCCCTGTGTCCCCGTCTTCCCAAGTGTATGCCACACATGGGCATGTGCCTCCATCGGAAATCCCTGAAGCACAAAAGTTGCACTCTCTGCCAAGGAGATGTTTGTATGATGAAACTCTGATCCCTGACCCTGTATACAACCATTTGAAAATGACAAAGTTGAAGACCCACAAGTGCTAATTCCATCTTCTGAAGATGGAAACACTCTCGTCAATTTGATACTATGATTCCTTAAGGGCCTTCTGAGTGTTCTTCAAGGAATCCTCAATGACAATAAGCTTATTCACTTCCCTTTCTTTCCCCTTATCTGCATCATAGTAAATATCACCAAGCTAGAGTAGGTGATCTCTATCTGAGAGTAGCTGCATGTAATTGCTCTTCATCTCTACTATCACTTTTCTAAGCACCTATGAATCTAAAAGGGGAAATTCTCCATAAGGGTCCATATGTTCTCTTGAAGACCTCCAACAACATTTGGCCATCATCATGAGGGTGTCATCGAAATGTCTGATGGTTGCACTAATCTGGTCTTCACTCACCTTCAGCTGTCCTACCAATTGATTGGACTCCTTAGACCGATCAGCCTCATAATTTTTTCTAATTTGTAATCAATGCCATGCAACATTAAATCAGATGTGTTTCCAGGGCTAATATCAACACCATGAGTGTCAAAAATGCCATCCCTCATGCACAACTGTGTAGAAGTTATGACAGTAGTATGGTCGATAGTAGATTCATCCTAAAAAGGATCCTGTAATACCGTGTAGGTCTAATCCAAACCCATTTGTTCACTACATACTGTATTTTCTAATTTCCCAGCATTGGTTTGAGAAACATCCACCTCAACAACACCCAATCTGCCATCTGACCCCTTGCCAATACAAAGTAAAGGTGGTGAAGCAATGCTAGTCTCAAATAGAGGAGCATCAAATAGGTTTTTACCTTCTTGTAGCTGATCCCACATGGCTGTCCTGTCAATCTCCATGATGGCCTCTCTTGTAATCCGTATGTGCTCTTCATCTAGAGCTTCAATAGGTGACTCTCCTACATCCTTGTCCTCCTAGGGACGAAGTGAACTTGAAGCTTTGTTCTCTTCAGAACTTAGAGTCCAATCTTCAACACATGATGACTGATTTTCTTCTTCCCCGTAACACTGGTAGGTTGCAAGTCCCATAGAAGCGATTCATCTTCCTTATCCGAATGTTTAGGTTTTGCAACCATCCTCTTATATGCTTTTTTCATGTTGGGGTCCTTCATTAGCATGTACAATTCTTGCATCTACTCAAATATAGATTTTTCTATTGCCATCTTTTCTTTGCTTCTAACAACTGCAGGTGTCGATCACCAACATGCAAAGATGTGAACCCACTAAATTTATGATAACAAGATGGCAAGAAATTATGTGCTCTGATACCACTGTAATAACCCCCTTGGTTCTGAAGTTTTTTTTGTTTGTTTTAAATGCCTTTTGATTTTTTAAAAGTTTTTTGCCAGGTAATGGAAGAAATAAAGATAATTGCAAAATGCTAGAGAAACTAAGGAAATGCATAAACTGAAAGAAACCTAGTTAATTTTATTGCATCAAGAACATATTTAAAACATACGCATTTGACAGATTGTAAAATTTTAAGCTTGAATTCTTTTAACCAGCAATCTAGTGCATCAAACCCTAGGACGCCACAAACCAGAATGCATCTATCACACCTCAAATTTGTTGTTGTATTGATTATAAACCCAAGACGCCTCAATTATGACTGTTTGCAGCCCCTAAGCTGAATCAATCTACTTAAGAAGTCTCACGCCTTGCCTAGGTTCTACGGCCTGTTCTTGTTGACCCACACATGCCAACTGAAGGTATGAATTTGCTGCAAATTCCCACATGCCAGCTTGAAGATATACACAACAATAATGATCAACAAATTTATTTCTGATCTGCCAATTAAACCTCTATAAATTTTGAAAATAATTAACTCTTGGAAACCAATGAAGCTCTAATAATAACCTTTGTATGAGATTATCTCTATGAATGCCCTTCGGTGATCTTTCACACCTATAGACATTGTTCTTTTCAAGATATTTCGTCCTCAGAAAAGCTCCAATCTCCAAAACCAGCAAACCCTTGCTCAATTTCTCCAAATTGCACAAGTTTCAATGAAATAATCAATAATGATGAAAAAGAAAACACTTTTGCTTTTTATATTCTCCAAATCCCAACACCCACTTGGTCAAATAAGCATTCAAATAAATATTTGCTTTTGTTGTCTTTTAATACATTTGACTTTTAAATTCTATGCTCCATGGGGACACATCCCCTGGCTTTTTACCCTCGTTCCCGTATCGGGGATGGTACGGGGACATGGGGACGGCCAAGAAACGTCCCTTACCCGTCCCCTTTTGCAATCAGAAAAACAAAACGTTGCCGAAATGGTTCAGAAACTTGCAGGGAACTTAGGGGATGACTAGCAGTCCGTAGGATGGTTAGGGGACTTGAGTTCTTTGTGCCTGAAAAAACCCTGCATTCTACCTTTTCCTAGCGCGTTTTTGAAGGCTCTGCGTTTTTTTTCCAGAATTTTTAAATTTCACCGACTAGGGTTTTTATAAAATCCTCTGAGTTTTTGGTCGGATTAAAATTCTGATCGTAGATTCCTTGTGGGTTTTTTGAGATCTCAACTGGGTTGTCGTTAGATTTTTCTGGGTGTCTCGAAGTTCGTGCCTCAAAATTTGTGCAAGTGGTTGTTGACAAATTTTTTTGGGTTTTCAACAACATTTTCTAGGTACTCTTAAGATCTTCTGGGTTTTGTCTTCAAAGTGCCTCGAAATTCGTGCTAGGGTTTCTAGTTTGAATTTGTGCTATCTCTGTTTTCGCTTTTTTGCCTTCACCAATTTGACCTCAGGGTACGTGATGGCATCTTTGACAAATATAATGCTCGAAAGCAACCAAAAGTTCAATGGTAAGAATTACAACACCTAGAAGCAGCATATGATTACGATCTTTAAATATCGTTGCCTCAATTAGGTTGTTTTGGGGAACTCAACTCATCCCACTATAGCCGGAATGGACAAGGACAAATGGGATGAACGCAATCGGGAAGCCATCATGCTCATCAAACTCTCAATCATAGATGAGCAGCTACCTCAAGTACCATCAAGCAAAACTGCTCCGGAAATCTAGGATCATTTGAAGGCCCTTCATGAAACCTCCGACAAGAGCAGAGCATTCTTTCTCAAGAACATGCTCTTTTCCATCATGATGGATGAGAAAATGTCCATACAGGAACATCTAACAAAGATTAAGGACATTCGTGATCAATTGGAGGCGATTGGTCGCACAATGGAGGAAGAGGACATGGTCGTCATCACTTTGAAGAGTTTGCCAAAATTTTATGAGCATTTCATTGAAACGCTCAATATTACTTCAACAAATGTTGACTTGAAGTTTCCAGACTTGTGTAACAAGCTTCTACAACAGGATCGTTGGCGACGGCAGTTTGGAAGCAGTACCAGTTCCACCTCCACCGAGCAAGCGTTCTCTGCCAAATCTTTTGCTAAGAACAAAGGGAAGGCGAAAACTTCTCAGCTGAAAAACTCTAGTTCTTCTCAGGACAGCAAGAAGAAAAAGAACGTTCAGTGCAATTATTGCCATAAGTATGGTCACATGAAGGCTAATTGTCGAATTCGGTTAGCTTCTGAACAAAAGAAGTAGGGAGGATCTCAACAAAAGGAAAATGTCGCGGAGCACACTGAGCAGAAAGAATCTGCATTCTATGCTTTTATGGCCAAGTGAACAGCAAATCCAGTACAATCTTCTGTCTAGTATATTGATTCTGGGGCTTCACAGCATTTTACTCATCATCGAGATTGGTTCACAAAATTCGAACCATTCTCTGATTCTGTCATTTTTGGAGGAGGTGAAGAGTATAGAGTTGCTGGTAAGGGCAC